>JAHZNP010001227.1:0-23373 GCA_020615345.1 Triops cancriformis
AGGTGGTCGGCAAATTCTGTTGACACTCTTCGACTTTTTTATACTTTTTCTCACTAAGTCACTTAAAACTTAAAATTGTGAAAGAATTTTTCCAGTAGTCCTTTTCTGTCTATCAGTTCTTTACCGACTAAAAAATCAGATCGTTCCTACCCCTCAATCTGACCAATTCTCAACCCATATCGCAAACGTTGGGGTTCACGTAGGTTGATCTTCTAGGACAGGAAATAAAAAGGTGCTAATTATTCCAAGAAGCTGCCTATGGTCAAGCTTGAATCCTTCAGCATAGCGACCGATATTTACCAAAGAAACCGCGAAAAAGTGACATAGGACAAAATGTAGAGTGAAGCAAAGGAGATTATTTTGCATGAAAAATGGCGCCCCCCTCAAACTGGCGCCCAGTGCACGAGCCCTGCTCGCCCTACCCTCGTTACGCCTCTGCTTGTAGTCTACACTCAGTATTAAGTTGAGTTTCATTTAGTCAAGCAGCAGCTTGTCTTACGAAAGCTTACATAATCGTTCTCAATAACGACAAATCTTTCCCTGTGACAACCACACTCCTTTTAATCACTTACCAGTTAGTCTAAAAATCGCATTAAAACATTTTGATTTCGCCTTGAAATATAATAGTTCTGAACCTTCCCCCATATTAGTTTTACGCGGTATTCTCCAATGATTACAATATTTTAGCAGTAAACTTTCTAAGCTTCGCCATACGCGGTCCCCCTAGCTCGAACGACTATTTTTTTTTCACTTAAAGCTGCATTATATGCGTTTATGCCGTACACCGTAGGCGCACCGCCTACAACAGCAGATCAAGTGTGAAAATTGACTGTAATTCACAATTACTTCGTTGAATGTTAAAACTTTACGATCTTAACTGTTGGTCTACATTGTTAACTTCAACATTAATTTATCTCAAACAATGCAGTATTTTTTATATATAAAATTAGGATACGAAGGTTGTCCTCATCGTTAGATTTTTTGTTCGATTCTGTACTTAAGCGATTTTCGGGGCAACGAGCAAAGCTCACGCCGTAAGAAACTAAAAATATATATAAAAAGTAGGTACATATTAAAATATTCGTATTTGTGAATGCAATAATGTTTGTTTGTTATCCCTTGTATTAAGCAACATAGCTATTTAACTCATAAAGTTATGTTATGCACCCCGGTAAACGCGTGCTTGAGAAGCCTGTAGCGAGGCACACGTGTACCGGAGATCTCGTTTTTCCCCTTTTCCCTTTCTCCCTTTTGTAAGCCCTGAAGGGGAAAGTACGAATTCAGTTTGGAGAGTCTGATAGCGGAAAAAGGGGTAGTCGTCAGTAAGCGAGAGAGCGAGCAAGGAAAAGAGTCAGGTGAAAGAGGTTAAGTGTCAGCAGTGGCGTAGCGTGGTTTCGGCCCTAGTTATCTTCCCCATTCAGCATCCTCCCCCTTCATTATCATCACACTGTACCCTTTTGGTCATCGTCGAAGGTTCAATAAATTTGCTGTAAAAGCGTCTCGCGCTTTCAGCCTATCTGCCCGCATAACAGTTATTAACTCCGAAATCAAGCAAAACAAAATTGACGTTTGAAATTACTTGTCTAAAACGAGCTTGAGCTCCTGAATGGTCTTCGAGACTTGTGCAAGTAATCCAACAGCAGTGGTTTCTTGTTTCCATAGCTCTTCAAGCTGAAAAAGCGACGAATGAAGTTCAGGTGTCGTGTAACCCAATTGCAAACCGCAAAAAAAGGTCAGGAAAACTAACAGAACGCACATTTCTTACACCAGACGTGTTCTTGAACCTTACACACGCAAACCAACACTGGATACGAAAAGGCTCGAATTTCCGAAACACAGAAAAACACAATGAGCGTGTGCCTGCATGGTCAACCGTGCAAAGCCACCTCTAGTGGAACATTCTTAGGATAATAATTTTCCTTACGCGAAGAACCGTGGTGATAACAATTGTGGCTTCACATCCCCAACGTTAAATGAAGCTTGGATGGTCCGGAAATAGTGACGAGTCCACTCACTTCTTGAAAGTTGGAGAGCTATGGTCCACAACAACCCGCTCGCCTGCCAAAAGATTTTTTAAAAACCTCTTCCATCATTCTTCCGAATATCCGGACCCACTCCTTTGAAATTTAACATTTGTCTTACCATTTAAGTCAAGTATAAGTCACCGGCATTTTGGTCCAGGGCTCATCTTGTTCATTAGGAGCCAGCAGAATTAAAATACAATGGAGTCTAAAATGGTTTGCCAAATTGCTTTTACCTTTCTCTTAAAAGAAGATTATTTTTACGGGCACAAGTTGCCTTCTGTAATAAAAATAACTTCGAAAATGAGGTCCCAAAATTTTCGGCAATGAAGTAAAGCAACATTAGACATTTTTGCCAAGATCTCAATGTAGATTAGCTTATTTTTCAAAGTCGTTAGATAATAATTGTAGCAATCTCTAAAAAATCATTACTAGCATTTAACAGCCCTGCGTGAAAACAAATTCGATCTGACAACACTGCATTATGCTCTCTTACACCCGTAGGCGTTGGTAACAATGCAAGATATTTTACAATTGTCCAACAACTTCTTTCTGTTGTCTACAGTTTGCACATGTAGAACAGACCAATGACTACTGATTGAGTTGCCACAGACCTGGGCAAATTCAAGGAAAGTGAAAGTCAATTCAAATCGGATTCAAATGATTTTTTTCAATTCAATTAATTTCAAGTCCTTTTTAAAATTCCAAAATTTAAGTCCACTGAATGCAAATCGGTTTGATACTTTTCCGTCTTACGTCAATTCAATTATTTTCGGGCTATTTTCAAGTCAAGTTAAATTCAATGAAAAGGTAAATCAAGTAAGACAAGTGATGTCAAAACTGAAATGTTGTTCGAGAGAAGTGGAAACAAAAGCAGTGCTTATCAATCAAGACCCAGACATGTTCCTTCTATATGATGTTGTAGAGCGTCGAAACCAGAAATAAAACTTTTAAGAATCTTTTCCCAATTCAATTATTTTTTTCAAAGTCCATTCTTACAAAGTCATTCAAAATTGACATAAGAAACGAATGTTTCTTAAGTCAATTCAATTCAATTCAATGAAAATTTTTTTAGCAGTGGGCAAATTCAATACAAATTCAATTAAATGAATTGAATTTACCCAGTTCTGGTTGCCATGCTCAGTTTCAGCATTGAATATAATTGCTTAAAAAATATTAATTCCGGAAAAGGACAAATATACTTTGGACACAACTGCATTTAAATTCGGAGCATTCGTTTCTGTCGTTTATGGTCAACACTTTATTCAGATACATAGGTTCTTCAATAAGTGTGATACTTCTTCCAACTTCCAAGGTTATCTCTAATTTTTTTAAAAAATAATTACGAAACTGTTAATAATAAACTATAGAAAAAGACTCCAATTCTACACCCACGGCATTGAGCAACAATGAAACTTGCCACTGAGAACGCTTTGCTATGGGTTACCATCAGGACCATAACCAGGATTTCATTTCGGGGTTGGAGGGGGTTGGAAATCCAATTTTTTCGACTTTTGGGTATTCTCCTAAAAATAAATTTAAACTAAAATTGCCCACCGGAAAACTGAAAAGGTTCTTGCACATAAGTACGTATATAACCGACACAACGTGCAATGAAAGACTATTTTTTTAATGCGATGCCCCTTTTACCCCGACAGGAAATATCACCTTCCTTTCTACCTATCCTGCCGCTAATCGGTAACAATACATTATTATCGAGGAAGGGAGGTAATTGATCCTCGAGCGTTCTAAGAAGTACGTCGAAGCAAAGAACATGTATCTATTCGATACGAAAGGTTATGACATTATGTGGCTGGGTTTAGAAATATATGTCATAGAGAAGAGGGGAGAGAAAGAACAATGTGTGTCTATCTATATAGAATTACGAAAATACAAAATTGAGTAGGACAACCTGGCCCAGCTGTCGCAACAAACGACAAGATATCGGGTTGGTTGTTGACAGTTACGAATTTGGGGGTTTGGGACTGACTCGAGCTTGGCCAAGCAAAGAGCGCCGCCGTCACAGCAAGAAGAAGCGTTAGTGTGAGTAATGGGCAATTGAGTTAACTGTTGAACTCGCTGTCGATCCAATTTTTGACAAATATTGGCTTGAAGAAAAAAAAATAATATCCTCGAAAGCGGACATCGCTTTACGCGACACGTTCTCGCTGAAAAACCCCGCGTAATTCGAAGCTGCTCCCCCACAGTCTACAGAATTAAAGAACATTTCCACATTCTTGTGGAAAGAAACGAGTCGGAAACAGAGAGATTGAGGGCAGGAGAAAAGGGCGGAGGAACACCATATGGGTTCTTCTATCTAGTGTAGCACTCGCTATCGGCTTCTTGCAGCCGTTTCCGGCTTGACTCTAATAACTGCTTTCCGAACTTCAGCCCCGCCCCTCCACAGGAGAACTGTCCCAAGACAATAAAAACGGACGACTCAGTCGAATAAGCACGTAGCCGACGGGAGTTTTAGCGCGCTGCCCTTTTCGCCATTTTTCGCTCTGAGTCGTTGACGGAGAATTATTTCTTTTTTTTATTAATCATGAAGTGTTGGTGGGTTCTGACAGTGCCAGTACTGACAGTGGTACTACGGAGTGTGGAGAGTGCTCGCGATGACTGCGATTTCGAGAACCTGCCGCTGAGGAAGATGTGTCGCAAAGTGGAAAGTCAAGTCCAATACCAGGAGAAGATGGTCGACGCGTTGTACAAGTCCGACCTGGTTTACCGGTGGTACACGGCCAACAAAGACTGGTTAAATCACGCTCGACTCGCTCGCATGATGAAACGCATGCTGATCAGCCGCCGCATTCCGGTCATCCCCAACGGCGAGCCCAACGGCAACGGTGATTCCACCACACCTGTCACATTTTTGCCCACTGATAAAGTCGCGCCCTCCGTGGCCCCGACGTCCACCTCAGACAGCGAAGAAAATTCCGAGCTGGCTGAAGTGGAATCCAAATTAGTCCAATTAGGCGCTCGTCTCGAGGCCCTGTCAGCCTTAGTCAACGCCACGCAGACCCAGGTGCAACAGCTGGTGGAACAGGCCCGCAACAGCAGCGCCGCCAGCGAGGCTTTCGCGCACAACGTAACCAGCTTGAGTCACCAGCTGGAGCTTTACCAGAACCACACCCAAGCGTGGAACGCGTCCCTAACCCAGCTGCGAGCTAACGTCACCCAGCTGACCGTCAGCCAAGTCGAACTCGGGACAAATTTGGCCCAGGTCCAACTGCAGCTGGACAACCACACGTGCAGCGCCGAGCAAGTCACCAACTTGACCGTGTATCCTACTTCCGCGCCCCCAGGGCTTAACCTGACCACGTGGCAGTTTCAGCTCAGCGGCAGTGACTTGGACTTGGCTAATGTGACGGCGGTGTTTGAGTCAGGATTACAGCGCTTGAGATGGGAACACACCCACGAACTGCAAACGTTACAACAGCGTTTTAACCAGGACACCGAGGAACTGCGGCAGGCTGTCAGCCTGTCGCGGGCCGACAGCAGCGCCGTGGTGGCCAACTTCTCGCGTACGCTGGAAACTGCCATTCAACGCGTTTTGTCAACTGTCGACCAAAGATTGGACGAAACTTCCACCGGGTTGTACAACACGCTTTTGAATACAAGCCACGCTTTCACCGAGGACGTGTTTGTCATGAAAAGCATCGTAGCCAACTCCAGTCAGCAAGTGGCATTTTTGATCGGGCAGGATTTGAAAGCTCAGCGCTACCTCGAGGACATGCGATCCAGCGGACGCCGACAAGACGGATTAATGCAAGGCTTCAGCAACCAGCTTAACGATTTCCGGAGCCACGTCCAAGACCAGCTCAACACGCTCAAGAACAGCTTTACGTTGACGGTCCAAGAACTTTACCAGAAAATTGTCGAACGACAAAACCAAATCAGTTACCGCATGTCCACGCTTGTCGACGATCTGCGATCCATTAAAGGTCACATACGTGATGAGAAAAATGCCAAGAACGGTGGAGCAAGCGAGGCCAGTGACAATCTCGATGACGACGAGGGCGGCACCATCTCCCTAATATGGAAATAAATTTCCCTTTTCTTTAAAAAAAAATGCGTTAGTGTTTCTTGTGTTATTCTCAATTTATTTCCGGAGTAGTTCCTCAGCATGTTGAGGGGAAGCCCCGGGCAGGGCCGTACCCAGGATTTTGGTTCGGGGGGTTTTTTCATATGCAATTTTTTTGGACATTTGGGCATTCTCCTATGTTACCATTGTAAAACAAAATTTCGGGGGGTTTAAACCCTACCCCCCCCCCTGGGTACGGCCTTGGCCCCGGGTACTCAACATTTCTCCATATTTGGTATTTCAGTATTTATCAATCTTTTGTTTACTTTTATTCAATTTGTTTTGTCGTGTTTGTTGATTTTCTCAGTATCGCCATCTTTCTGTTATTCAATTTTAGTTTTGTTTCATGTGTTCTATTTCTAGATCTGTGTCTCTATTTTATTATTTCAATACTTCTCTGCTAATTTTTTTTCTTAAAAAATTCTTGTATTTAGGCCGGAAACTTCGTGACCTTTTATTTTTCGAACCACGCAATTTGTCGCATTGTCTTCATCGCCATATTATTGCATTTGTTACTTCCCTAAAATTCCTTCATGTGTTATCATCTCCAACCTCTTTGATCGTTTGGTTCACCATTATTTTCTTCTTTTTTACACTTCTGTTCTTCTCACCTTTCCAGTTTTATTTCTTTTTTTTTACCAACGAGGGTTTCTATCTATTCCTTTGCCATATGTTGCTTTTGGTTACATTACCGTCAATTTTTTTCATAAATAAAAGACGTTCTGTTCTACTGTTAAACCTTTAGTTTTCCTTGTTTACTGTATGCGTCCTGTTTTCTCAATAACTACGAAATTTTCTTTAGACAATTTTCATTTCTTGTCTACTTTTCCAAATGTTATCGCTTTTTGTATCTTTTCTTTTAATCTTTTCTTATTTTTTCTAGTGTCCTTTCCTTTCTTTTCTCCATTTGTTGAACATTCACGCTTTATTCCAGTCTCTTTCACATTTTTTTGTCATTTTTATTTTCTGAGGTGTCATGTTGGGCAAGTTCATGACCTTTATCTCTGGAAATGAAGATGACATTAACCCCGAGAACACGCTGCTGGGGGAAGGCGAGCATTTTAAGCCCGCAACTTGCTATAATTAGCCTCATCGCTGTAAAAGTTTTTCCTTTTTGTGGGTGAAGCATTTCCTCACCGTAAATCACACACCTGTGCGTAATCTCTGAACGGCGAGGGAGAATCTGTTGCGATTTTCTCCGGATATTAATTTTGCAGCAGGTAGTTTGGAATGATACGCCTAGCAACAATCGGAGATACGCCAGCGCTTTTTAATAACCCTCCGTGCGGAAGATGGGCTGCCCGTCAAATTCGCTTCCTTGTTTACTCCCGTTTATAATTTCCCCCTTTGTTTCCCCGGCACTCGAGGGTCAATCAATAAAACCCAGCCTGCCACTCTTCCTCTGCGCTTTTATAGACTCCGTATACTCCCAAAATCTCTCTACCACGTTTTATAACTCGCTGGGAATATCACAGCTAAAGTACTTTCTCCACATTCAATACACAGAACCAGAACGTGCCACCATGACGTCAGCAATTCTGCAACAGCACTCCTTTTACCTTTTACTTCGACGAAGTCACGATGCACAGAACTTTCATTCGAAACGATTCTCTAGTGTGACAGTAAACTAAAAATCAAATAAAAAGAATTTATTTTATAAAAGGAATTTGTGGTACAGCATTTTCGCCCAGAGAATCAGCGTGAACATAGATCGCTGCATCCTTCTTATTTATTATTGGAATAAAATTACTTGTCTCGATTTTTCCTTACACCTGTAAAACAAATACAAGACACACGTTCTTCTCACTGCTCATCCATACGTACGGTACAGTACATGCAAACAGGCAGGCTAAATTCAGTCATTTAGTCTTCATAGAGACAATAATACATAATAGCACTGAGAATTGCTTCATATTAGCCATCTGCATTCATACTGAACTGCTCACTCATGTTGCGATTATGGTTAGCATGTCATGAAATCTGGTATTCAGTATCTTGTAACTGCTCCAGTAACGCCTGAATGTTTTTAAAGGTCGGACGATCGTTGGATTGGTAAGGTACTAGATTACTGGCATTGTATACCGTCCTTTTCTTATGGACGATTACATGGAAAACTTGCGTGGACGATTTTGCATTTACCACTCAACATTTCTTGAAGTAATCTTGACAGTAAAGTTTTAACTCATAATCCCTAGAATCCCTATCCGTATAATTTAGAATTGATCAAGGAATTTGTTTGCTTTTTTCCAAAATTCTGAGATCCGAACATTTCTCCATGTTAGATTCTCGGTATTATTGATTTTGAGTTTTCGGTCGAAAAGTATGCAATACTTATGGAGAAATTGTCCACGCAATTTTGTCGACGATTTTATATCAACCATTCAGTAATTTTTCACTATATTCTTGACAGTAAGATTTTAGATGATAATTCCGAGATAAGAAGTTTCTTTAAAATACGACAAAAATGTTTTAGAATTGCATAAGGAATTTGGTATTTTCCCCGAAATTTCGCATTTCGAACATGTCCTCCAAGTTAAGTCTTGGGTGTAATTAATATTAAAAATTTTGGTACAAAATTATCGAAAAATATGCAGCAGTTATTGGAATCAACGCAATTTTTTGTCTTCCACTCAATCTATGTAAAGTAAAATATATATACAGTCGAGCTCACGTAACTCCAACTCGGTTAGCCCCATAGCTCGCTTAACCTCAAGCTAAGCTCAAGTCCCATGTCACTCTCATTTAAACTCAATGGAAACAGGCTCGGTTTATACCGACTCGGTTAACTCCAATATTCGGGTTTACCTCATAGTGTTTTCATTCCCCGTCGGGTATCTTACAATGATAAATAAGCTCGGTTAACTACCGACCGTCATGCGCATAAAGAATATCAGGGAAAATATTCCAAGAAATGGGGCGACAGGGTGCAATGTTCCCAAGAAATGCTTCCGGATGTTCTTAAGCAGAAAAAACTTTCACCTTTCACAACCCTCAGTTTTGTGCTCTGTATTTAATGAATACTCAATCAATTATTGGCGCCCCCGTACGTTTTCACACACGAATAAACAAACTAAATAACTACACATTAAATAAAAAACAAAACTAATAAGCCATCCGTTCATCACTGACGCGAAACGTAGCCAAGTACAACAGGGGCGCCAATAATGCACTAATTGTTGTGATTTTACCTGTAATAATTAGAGGATGGCAATACTGTACAAATGGTAATTATGCAGTAATTGTAGTGATATAGGCCAGACTATTGTTTAATGCGAATAGTGGATGTTAGTGCTAGTCTGCTGAAGGATTTATACCATTGCTTTTAGGGTTTGGATTTTGAATGCATTATTCCTTTTTTTAATTTCGTAAGAAATTTTTTAGTTTATCTATAGGTATTTGTTTCGCACCGATTCTGTTCCCGCGCTTTTAGGTGCTTTTTTCGCCGATAACCGAAGAACTTTTCTTATAGTGTAGTCAATATTTACACAAATGGAACAATAATTCGATCATTTTAGCTATAATTTCGGTTTTTGTTTTTAAATAAGGCATTGCAATCCACAAAAGTTTCACAAAACAAAAAATTTTAATTATCATATTACGACTGTTTTAAAAAATACCTTTCAAATTTTAAAAAATACAATTATAAATGGTAATTACAAAATGGAGCAATATTGTGACGAAAGTTTTTACTTATATTAGTTTTAGGCATACGTTTTAGGTTCAAGGTGCTGTATGTGACCTTGCATTGTTTGTCCTGTCCTTGCATAGCTGACCTTGTCCTTGCGTTATTTCTTTTTCTTGTCCTTCCCCTAATTGTTTTGTTTGTTTTTTTTGGGTTGACCTAAGGTCATGGTATGATAAGAGGGAATGGTGCTGAAGTTAGGCTGGGGGGGAGAGAGTAGAGAGGTAGTCGGAGAGATTGAGAGCGGAGAGCTGGAAGACGGTGTCTAGCAGCAAAGAGTGATGGTTCGGTGTGTTGTTTGAGTTACGTGAGATTTAGAAGTGACAATTACCTTTTAATACATTCTTTCCTTCCCGACCTTTATAAGAACCCGGCACGTGTGAACTTTGAACTTACAGCTAAAATTACACGTGACAAATTGGTGCATCGACCGGGAAAGGTCGAAGACATTTACGACAAGGGAGTGTAACAACTATTTTTGATGTGCATTAGCAAGTAATGTCTAACGAACCCTCCAGGGACAACCAAGAAAAGTCAACTAGTTATTCGGTGGTTACTCGGAGTGCCTCTAGGAAAGCGGCTGAGGGAGCCTTTCAACCATCACCGACGCTGGAAGTGCAGGAAACGGTGCCTGCCGCAACCGGTTCTATTCAACACGCGACAGAAGCTTCCGAGATTTTGGGGACGTCGTCCAGCACCTCTGAGCGGGTCTCTTTCACGTACGGACAACCACTAAGGCCAATGGCGAATAACCCCCGGACACCCATTCGTAAGGCTAGGGAGCCTCGTGATTTCCGCGGTAAAGATGGCGACGATCCACTGCAATGGTTGCGCGAGTACGAGGCGGACGCTAAGTACAATGGTTGGGGCGATGCGGATCGACTAAATTATGTGGACGCCTACCTCGTTGGACCAGCTAGGTCATGGTACGACCGTACTTACAAGCGTGGAGAGGAACCACCAGCTTCATGGGATGATTTTGTCGAACATTTCCGGCAACGTTTCCTGCGCCAGAATCATCGTAGATACCTGAAAGAGAAACTTCTCAATCGGTACCAGCACCCAGATGAGTCACCGGAAGAATATTTCCACGAGATCCTGGACCTTTGTGAAGAAGTAGACCCCACTATGGACGAAGAAGACAAATTGGAACATTTGTTACATGGTCTGAAGCCGTCCCTTTTGGAGCAGTTGCGTCTATCGAGAATTAAAACGTGTGCGCAATTCCTGGAGGAAACGGCCAGTATTGTCGAGAGCCAAGATCGCGCAAGAAATTCCAAGTGGGCGAAAAATATAACACGCCCCAGCCGATTCGAAGAGTCTGAGGACGAAGAAGAAGCCACCAGAACGCCTTCCCGCAGGAGAGTTGCAGCAGTTTCCAGACCACAGGACCACCGACGAGCAACCGTTGCGGCAGTTACCCCAGCTTCATCCGATATTGAGACCATCGCCTCCAGTCTAGCGGCCAAGTTTGGAGAAGTATTGTCACAACAACTGGCTGCAGCATTGGGACCTCAACCAAGGAGTCACGCATCGCGAACCCAGAGTTATCAAGGTAGGGCTGGCCACACCCCTTTTTCCCCCAGAACGCATGATGGGTCACCTATATGTTTTGTATGTGGTAAGCCAGGACACATTGCTAGAGTTTGCCCTAACAGGCAGGTAAATGCACGGGCAAGTCCCGATTATCGTACGAGGGTCGGTACTAGTCCTGTCGGTTACACGGAGGAGAGTGAACGAGCGAGAGGGTCCAGTGCGGACCGAAGCGTAGAAGGGCAACGGAGAGTGCAGTTCCCAGCCAATCGTGGGCTGGAGCGTTCGGAAGAGTGACTAGGAACTCGCGGGTTTGGGGGTAGTAGTCAGTGGGCCGTTACTATCCCCGTGCTTTGCTATGGCTGCCCTAACTTGGTAACAGAAACAGTTCACTGTAACGGGGTGACAGCTTTAGGTCTAATAGATACAGGGGCATTTGTGAGTGCTGTTTCTCAAAGTTGGGTGCAGAAGCATAGCATACCGCGTGTACCATGGTTAGGGCCCATTATTATTGTAGGAAATGGTCAAGTAGCAGAGACTTTAGGCGGTGTGGAAATTAAAGTAGTCCTTCACGGACAAGAGTTAGTAACTACTGCAGCAGCTTTGAACAACGAGATCACAGTCGCCGATATAATAATAGGGAACTACTTGCTTAAACAGCTGGGTCGTATTACGATTGATTACAGTGAGGGAAGCCCTCGTCTTGTAGATAGTAGAAATCGACCGTTAGACGAAGGGCGTGCGAAAAGTGAGTCCCTAAGTAAGATACGTGGGTATGCCGGGGTGCTTTCGGCCCCGAAGGATGAACCGCCTACAAAGGCGTTAAGGAAACAACCTGAAGAAAAAGATGTGTTAAAAGCAGCCCCGTGTTTCGGGTTTGCAGCAAGCCCAGACGAACATTACGGAGAGGAAAACCACCCATCTGGTATTGTATTAGTTGTCGAAGGTAATGAGAACGATGAGCACTGTCGCCGAGAGAGGGAGCCCTTTTCTGATATTGAACTTCACGAGTCAAAGTTGGTAGAAGAGTTTAGAGGTACTGTAGCCTCGGTCCCCAATGTATTAGCGAACGTAATCGATAATACTGCCTCAGAATCCAGTGTGGCAATGGTAGCAAGTGTAAGTCAGGGTTCGGCTAGGGGCGTTATTCAAACTGACCAGGAGTACCCAGAATGTTTGGAAGGAGAAGGAATTGGAGGGCTGCAAGTAGGGCAAACGCAAGATGAGGATGAACAATGGGTAGTGATCGAGGTCGACTCCGTAAGTGCGAAGGAGATGTCAGACGGAGTTCGTAACGAACCTCCTGTCAATCCGACGCACGGGACGGAATCCATAACCGTAGAGCGAGAGTCCGATGTTACGAGCCCTGCTAGTAATGGTAAGTGGTTAGTCATCAATCCGGAAGGTTTTAAGATGCCCGGATATTCAGCCCGACTAGTAGAGTTAAGACTAAATGGGACCAAGCGCAGTATGTCAGAAACTCCTGGTGATGCCCCTCCCGTCGAAGTAGAGATAGAACCCAGTCAGAAGGTCTTCCAAGAGAAAGGTCTCAGCCTAGGCAAGTCCCTTGTGACTTGCTCCGATGGTACAGTAAGGACCTTTTTGGTTAATTTCGGTAGACAGCCCCAGTGGGTGTTTAAGGATATGGTTCTGGGGCTAGCTGGTATTCACGACTCTCAAAGTTCGTCGCCTGTTGATCCTATTAATCATGGGTCACCCAACTTTGATAAATTGGAGAGCTCGATCGCCCCAAACCTGGAAGAGACCCAAAAGGAAGCCCTGCGAAGTTTACTCAGGAAACATTCTAGGTGTTTTGCTACGGAAAACCGCGACTTAGGCCGCAGCACTCGCACCGAACATGAAATTAACACTGGCGAAGCTAGGCCTATTGCCCAGGCTTCTTATAGGAGCAGCTTTAGAGAACGCGACCTTATCAAGAGCCAAGTACAGGAAATGCTCGACGCTGATGTCGTCGAGCCCTCTTTCAGCCCGTGGGCATCCCCGGTAGTCTTAGTCAAGAAAAAGGACGGTAGCTGGCGCTTCTGCGTCGACTACCGAAAACTTAACGCAGTCACTGTGAAGGATGTTTATCCCCTGCCGCGCATCGACGATGCCTTGGATTCCCTCAGAGGTGCTCAGTATTTCAGCGCTCTGGACTTAATGTCCGGATATTGGCAAGTTCCCGTAAAAGGGGAAGATCGCGAGAAGACCGCTTTTGTGACTCCGGATGGTCTATTCCAATTCAAGGTCATGCCTTCTAGTTTAAGCAATGCCCCGGCTACATTCCAACACATGATGGATGTAGTCCTAGGGGGTCTGAAGTGGCAGATCTGCTTAGTTTACCTTGACGACATTGTCATTTATTCACAGACGTTCGAAGGCCATCTACGAGACGTTGAAGCGGTCCTCGTCGCATTGGAAAATGCCCATCTTAAGCTTAAACCTAGTAAATGCAAGTTTGGGTATGATGAGATACAGGTCTTGGGGCATGTCGTAGATCGGCATGGGATACGTCCGGACGAGAATAAGATTAAAGCGGTTGCTCAATTCCCAAGACCAAAAAACCTAACCGAAATCAGGAGCTTTACGAGCTTGTGTTCGTACTATCGCCGCTTTATTAGAGACATATCGGTGCGAGCTGAACCCCTGACGAGACTTACCAAAAAGAATTTAGGCTTCACTTGGGGTCAAGAGCAAGAAGAATCTTTTCAGGACTTAAAGCAAGCTTTAACCAGTGCCCCCATTTTAGTCCATCCCGATCTTGAAATGGAGTTTGAAGTGCACCCTGATGCGTGCGACTACGGTCTAGGTGCCGTATTGGTGCAAAAGCCTAACGGCGAAGAGAAAGTAGTCGCATACGCAAGTAGGTTGCTGAACAAGTCTGAACGCAATTATTCTACGACAGAAAAAGAGTGTTTGGCGCTGTTGTGGGCGGTGAAGAAATTCCGCCCATATCTGTGGGGTCGAGCTTTTAAGATCGTGACTGACCACCACGCACTGTGTTGGCTAATGTCAACCAAAGACGTCAACGGGCGATTAGCCAGATGGAGTCTGGCCCTTACGGAGTACCAATTTCAGATTGTCCACCGTAATGGGCGCGTTCATCAGGACGCCGACGCCTTGTCGCGCTGTCCTGTCGATGAGCCAGAGGCGTGCGAATACGGCCCTGTCGTCTTTTCAATGATTGGAATACCCGAAAACGGTACAAATCAAGTGGTCGAACTTCAACGTAAAGACCCTTACTGGAAGGAGCTAGTTGAAATACTTTCAGATCCTAATCCAAGAACCACTGATGCGAGGAGAGTAACGCACTTCACCCTACGTGAGGGTCGGCTTTACCGCTCTAGTCTAAAGGATGGTCAACTCTTTCTAAGACTTTGTATTCCGCAATCATTAAAGCAAGATATTCTTTATAGCTGTCATGATGACGTGACTTCGGGTCACCTAGGCTTTAAGAAAACGTGGGGAAAGATTGCGCGTCGGTTTTATTGGCCCAAGATGTTAGAGGACGTTCGTAATTACGTGGCGTCGTGTGAAGACTGCCAGACGAGGAAACCAGAGAAGACCAAAGCTACGGGCGTTATGGTTCCCATCCGAGCCGATTACCCATTTGAGAAGATCGGCCTGGACTTTCTGGGCCCGTTTAACGCGACCGAGAATGGCAATCGCCATATTATCGTCGCAGTTGATTGTCACAAAGTGGGCGGAGACCAAGGCGGTGTCGGCAGCAACTGCCGAAGAGGCCGCGTATTTTTTTGTTAAACAACTGGTGCTCAGGCATGGGGCCCCAAAGGTCTTATTGACAGACCGAGGTCCCTGCCTGACCGCTGCTTTCACTGAGTCAATTATACGAGCTTTAAGTACCAACCACGTTACCACAACCGCTTACCACCCACAGTGTAACGGGTTGACCGAACGATTAAACCAGACCCTCGCGACCATGTTGTCCATGTACGTGAGTTCTAACCAGCGCGATTGGGACGAGTCCCTGGACTACGTCACTTTCGCATATAACACCACGGAACAAGAGTCAACTGGGTACACCCCGTTTTACCTGGTACATGGAAGAGAAGCGGCACTTCCAATTGAGGTCGCTCTGGGCGCCACAGCGGAACCCATCTCTGTAGATGAAGGTTTAGAACAGGACCCTGCTCAGAGGGTACGGGAGCGACTAACTAATGCGTTTCGGTTGGTGCGCGATCGACTTAGTGCGAGTCGTGAGAAACAGAAAGACATATACGATGGAAAGCACGAAAAACGGAGTTTCGAGGCAGGAGAAAAAGTCTGGGTTTATACTCCTATTCGTAAGGTAGGAAAGTCTGACAAACTGTTACACCGCTTTCACGGGCCATACGAGATTATTCGTAGGACTTCGCCTGTAGATTACGAGGTGAAAGGCGTGAAGCGCAGAAAGACCTCGGACATAGTTCATGTATCCCGATTAAAACCGTACTTCCCACGAACAGTCAATTTAAGTGCTGATGAAGAGTTTGTTGAGCTAGAGCCGCGGAAACTGACGGTACTTCCGTCGACTACAGAGGTCCTTCATTCGAGCGATAGGGTCAATCAAGGCTACTCAGAACCGGCCAGCAGGGCCGAAAACCCACCACAAGGACGTAGAGAGGAAACTGAGGAAGGAATACCTTCTAGGGTGGTTAGGCGGTCTGGTCGAGAACATAGGTTGACAAAATTTTACGGGTACGATCAGAATTAAGCGTATGGCGCGAAGGGTCGCGAATGGATGGGAACTGGCCCTTTTCAGCTTTTCATTCTGGAATTGTTCTATCCGTTTACGTAAGAGTTAATGTAGTAGTCAACCCTTGGTACGAATGATTGGTGGTTAGCCATGGTCGAGATGTAAAAAAAAAAAATGTGTCCCCGTTTACCTTGCCTGACTTTTCTTTTTTTAATACCCTGGCCAGCCTGTACCGTAGTTCAACTTAATTTAAAAAGGAAAAGAGCGGTCTGCGATGTGTTTTGTTGTGGTAACTTTCTGGGGGGGGGGTATTTGTTTTGCTTATTTTGTAAGAATCTATCCTTGCTGTGTAGATTAGTCTATGGTATATGACTGTTGGATCCCAACCGTATTTGTGAGGGCGCCTTGAGTCCTCTGGTCCTATGTTTGTACGTGACTAAAGTCCTTTAAATTGTTATTTCTTGTTCTCCAATTGTGTAACACGTTATTGGGTACCCGATTTTGTTGTTAGTTACGAAGGGTTGCAATATGGGTTTGCACATTGATTAAAAAAAAAATAAAAAAATGTTGACTTGTGTGTAGGCTCACCGAGGGCGGTTGAGCCCAAAGGGGGGAGCTATGTGACGAAAGTTTTTACTTATATTAGTTTTAGGCATACGTTTTAGGTTCAAGGTGCTGTATGTGACCTTGCATTGTTTGTCCTGTCCTTGCATAGCTGACCTTGTCCTTGCGTTGTTTCTTTTTCTTGTCCTTCCCCTAATTGTTTTTTTTTTTTGGGTTGACCTAAGGTCATGGTATGATAAGAGGGAATGGTGCTGAAGTTAGGCTGGGGGGAGAGAGTAGAGAGGTAGTCGGAGAGATTGAGAGCAGAGAGCGGGAAGACGGTGTCTAGCAGCAAAGAGTGATGGTTCGGTGTGTTGTTTGAGTTACGTGAGATTTAGAAGTGACAATTACCTTTTAATACATTCTTTCCTTCCCGACCTTTATAAGAACCCGGCACGTGTGAATTTTGAACTTACAGCTAAAATTACACGTGACAATATTATTTCTTTCAGCATCATGTTTTGAAATAAAAATCCAATAAATTCACGTAATGTTCGTTTTACACAAACACAGCAACTGAGAAAGAATGAGTGTGCTCGTCAACTTCTACTAAAAGTTATCGTTGTTTTTTTCCGGTGTGTTTCCCAAACTATTGGGAACAGATTTTTTCTTCTAAGAGCGGTGTTTGGTAAGCTATGTAAGTAGAACTTTTTATGAACATAGGTGACTCTTTTGCCTTTAAAACAAGACCAAGTTTGATACCTTTAAGTAAGCGATTAATTACACGTCGCCATTTTTGTTCAGTGACCGTCGCCGGGGCAGGTCGGGCAGAAAAAAATGGGGCAGGTCGGACAATGGGATAAGCATGGGTGAAAATTTTTCGATTTCGGGTCGAATGTTTTTTAGACTAGCATGATCCTTATTGTTAGCATGATTCTTACACTCTTTTGAGGAGCGAAAAATAAGATGCTCCATGCCACAGTTGTTTGCAATAGCGTTTCATGGCCTCCGTAAATTGTTTGTGATTGAATGGCATTTTATAATAAACCAGTGCTTCGTTTTAGTTATTTTTTTTACGTCACGCTTGTTTTCGGTCTACATGATTAGGGTTGTTGGCAAAACGCAAAATTTTTGCAAAACGTGAATGAATTCCATCATTGCCCAAGGTACCCCACAGTCCTGCCCAACCTACCCCGTGGTTGGGGCACGTTGGTCAATTTGACCGGCTCTTTTAGAAATTAAATTTAAAAAATAATGGCTTGAGTTAACTCGCCAAAAAAGTCACACGATAACTAGGACGGCAATGCTACTCTAAAGCACCAAAATTATTTTCGCATCGTTAATAAAACGTCTTCTGGGCACTCGAGACCAAAAAAGTGACAGACGTGCCCCGGTCTCCCCTACTTGGGATTGGATTTCATAAGCGTATTCTATACATGCTTCTTTCCTAATTCCATTGGACACACCTTTCCCCCTTCGTTAGGTCTAGACCCTATCCTTACTATAAGTGTAATTACACATGGTCTGGTGTACATTTCATTACGTATGGAGCAACGTATAGAGGAGGGATGGGAGAGTTTACACGTGGGACAAACAGTACAAAAATCATTACTAATGAACTACGACAGGTTTGGATCTGAAAAAAATTACACACTTAGTGAATACGACGAAGCTTTCACGACGAAATTTTCGTCGAAAAATATTGAACCGTTTTTGAGAAAATAAATAAAAACTGAATTTTTGGCACTTTTTGTAAGAAACGGGTGCTGATTATTTCGTTGTAGCACTCATAATGTGTATCTAAAAGTAAAAGAAAAATTACTTTTATGTAGCTGACAAGTTGGAGAATAACTCCTCCAAATATTTGTTCTAAAATCGCTGTCCTTTTTTGCACGAGATTTTAAACTCCAAAGGGATGATTTAGTACGATTTGGACTCAGCCATTTGCATTGCCTTTTCTTGTTGTGAATAATCATTTTTACGAAATCGTGAGTTTCCTTGCACTGACTTGAGCTAGGATGATTCCTATATCGAAAGGGCGTATAACTGTTAAGTTTCGTTTAGATATTTCAAGTCTATTATGTATTTTTAAAAAAGGTTACCTATTAGTTTTCTTATGGCAAAACACACGGACAAATCGCACTACACCCAAGTTCAAATCGTATCCGCGGTATCTTGTTTTGGACAGTCGGAGGAGCCTCCAGTTTTCATGGGTGTTTGGTGTTATTGTTTGTGTTTTTCAAGCGTCCAATACCTCATTTGATAGCCAGGACACCAGGCCATCTAACGAAATTAGTTTTGGCTACAGTTTTGTCTCCACGTGAAATGAAAAATAAACTACCGAAAAGTGTCCACACTGTCCCATCCCTCCTCTAATCGTCACAAATTTACATCAAGACGTGCGAGAACGAGTTTTTTTCTTCGTAACTAACGCATGGTTGAACACCAAACCATGGAAAATCCTCTCGCTCTAATCACAGTGACGATTATAATTAGATTCGTCCAAGGAACTGATCGACGACGATGAACCTGTCAAGCGCAGTTTCAACAATCTCGTTTGTAGACCCTTGAACAACTCACAATTCCTGAAGGACGCCTCCTTTGCCAGTTCTCTCACATTTCCTCAAAGCTTAAAAGAAATGAAAATGCTAAGAGAAAGAAAAAGATTTAATAGATACAATCTGCACTAAAACTGCAACGAGGGGGGCGTTGCTAGCCGCGCACCTGTTCAGACGTCTTTTCGCGCGCTCCTGTTTTCACGAGTTTTTTCTGTGTTTTCCACGTTATTTGTTTCGTTTCTGTTCGCCCAAAGTGTGGGTACCTCTTGACTATAATGTGTCATCAAGTGGCTAAGTGTATGGTGATGTTTTACACGAAAACAAGACAAAAACTGCAGGCCTGCCACGGCCTTTGCTATGGAGAGGTCACCAGTGGACTCGCCCATGGGCGGGGGTGACCAGCAAACAGAGGAGCCAGATTATGAAAGTGAACTCGCCCAAGATCACTCTAACATTGTGTACTGTATGACCTGTGCAACCCCGTTCGAAAGAGACGCACCAGCGGCAAAGTATTGTAAACCATGCCGTAACAAAAGGAGCTCAACACATGGAAAGAGACCGACGTGTTCCACTTGGGAAGATCCCAGCGCCTTCAGAAAACGCGCCAACTCGCTAGAAGAACCTAACAAGGACCAAGTCGCTGTAGTGGTTTACTCCTTAAAAAGATGCGTAGACGTGCTTACGTCGGAAATTGCAGCTCTCAGAGCAGAAGTGCGAGAACTAAAAGAAGACAAAGAAAGCAAAGAACAACTTCGCGATCTGATCATCGCTCAGTCTGCCCAAATTGCTACCCTTACCGACACATTACAACGGCTTGAAAATGAAGTCAAAACTGCCCATGTTATCTCTCAGATGGATGCTCCCAAAGAAGAGACTTATGTCCAAGCCTTGAAAAAGGCAAAAAGCGCAAACAAAACAAGTGCTGAAGCCACTCCCTCTACTACTGAAAAGATGAGTGTGATTCCCAAGGCACAAGAGGAAACTCTTCTTATCCAACAGCTTGATTTGGCAAAGAAAAACCTCACTCTTTCCCGAAAAGATCTGCTGAAAACGGTTGAACAAGACCTACAAAAACTCAATCCCAATACCCCGATGCCGATTTTTGCTACCAAAGTTCAATCGGGTATCCTTATGACGTACAAGAGCAAAGAGGACAAAAACAAAGCAGCTCAGCTTCTAGACTCCGCAACCCTAGACAAGCTTGGACCAGTGAAGAGCGTCAACAGACAACCCAACTTACGCATGGTAATTCACCAGCTCCCGAGAAATGAAAGTGACGAAGAAATCTGCACCCACCTGTCAGAAAAAAACTCAGATTTGGGAGTAATCTTTTCATCTGACCGTGTTAAACGCCTGAACCCGGGAAGCACCAAAGCTTTCGGTTCCATCATGTATGATTGCCGCTCCAAGGAAGAAAAAACGAAGCTACTAAAAGAAGGCTGGCTCCTGGCTTACAATAGACTTGTCCAAACGGAAGATGCCCGAATCCCTTCGATTATGCAATTTTTCAAATGCCAAGGATATGGACACATGGCTGCCTCCTGCCGCAGCGACCGTACAACCTGCGCTAAATGCGCGGAGAACCACGCCACAAGGGAGTGCAAAGCAGATAAACCGAAGTGCGCAAATTGCAAAGGCGACCACTTCGCCTTTTACCAAGTCTGCCCGGTCAGAAGAACGGAAATTGAGAAAGCATCTCAAAAGCAGGACACAGCAAGCAAGAAATGATGGCGGGTACACGGTTGCTGATACATAATGTTAGAAAAAGCTACGACCAATTTACTGAATCGGCTCGTGAAGCGAACCTACGACATGTTGACACCGTTATAATCCTCGAACCCCCACAGCGATTGGCAAACAACAAAATTATGAGCTTCGATATAACGAGACCTAACCTGAATTACGAAGGGGTTGTCGTTTTGCGGAATCCTAACAGCCCGTGCACAGTACTCCATATCGATAGCCTGTTTGTCGTCCTAAAGTTAAATATCCGCAATATCCCACCTACCGTGATAATAGCAATTTACCGCCGGTACACAGAATCCACCGCCGCACTTCTTGAAGAAATTTGGGATAAATCCAAACAGTTCGGGTCCCACTTTATTATCACAGGCGACTTTAATGCACACCATTGGCTGTGGGAGGATAAACCCCCCGACACACCAGGCACTGAATTGTATGATTTCATCTCCGCTCAAAACATGGCACTAATGAATGAATGGAACATCCATACTTTCCACAACGAGCGGGGTCATAGGTCAACTATTGACCTGACATTTGTCAACTATTGACCTGACATTTGTGTTTGGTGACATTGGGCGTCACCAAACATTTCAAACAAAGTGCGTTGGGTTTTGCTAAATGACGAAGGCTTTCTCAACGAATCCGACCACTCAGCGGTACTGCTTCACATTCAAACCCCATCTGGTAGCATCCCGATCACAGTTTGGAGCTACAACAAAGCTAACTGGGGCAATGTTCGCTCTTACATTGCCAAAGAACTACTGAAAAACGTGAAC
Organism: Triops cancriformis; assembly: GCA_020615345.1. Taxonomy (NCBI): domain Eukaryota; kingdom Metazoa; phylum Arthropoda; class Branchiopoda; order Notostraca; family Triopsidae; genus Triops; species Triops cancriformis. The sequence continues at coordinate 21,637 of JAHZNP010001227.1, forward strand.
ACTCTCTCAGAACTCCACGACGTAGAAAGCATCGAAAGAGCAGCAGGGAAACTTACTACGATCATTCAAGAGGCAATGGTACAAAACATTCCGAAAAGAACCAGCTCATCCAGGACTAATCCGTGGTGGAACGGGGAACTTGCAGCTCTCCGTAAGGAAACAGCAAAAGCGTTACATGTTTACCGTAAGCTAGGCGGCCAGACGCGGGAAGCAGAATGGAAAACTACTCGTAACAGGTATAGAGCGCAAACCAGGAAACAACGTGACAAATATTGGACAGAAAAGACTACTAACGCAGACAACCGGATCATCTGGAACATGGACCGATCTTTACGCAACGACAGCAATAAATTTAAGCTGGAGCAACTCAAGAACGAAGTCGGTATGCCTTTTGAAGACTCAGTATCTAGACTCAATTTCATAGCCAAAAATTTAATTGGGGGAGTTGCTGTCGCGGATGCACCGAACACTACTGGTATTCGCTCCCGAGCTAAGCCCTACTGCACAAGACCGAGCCGATGCAAATACTCATCCGAATTTACGATGCAAGAAATCACCCACATTTTAGACAGCCTCCCAAAGAACAAAGCTGCCGGATTCGACGAAATTCAAGCTATAGTACTGAAGGAAACCTGGAAGACCATTGGTCGAACAGTTGTCAAAATATACAACGTCTCCCTCTGCTTAAGTCATTACCCCTCCACATGGAAATTGGCGAAAGTGCTCCCATTACCTAAACCAGGGAAGAAAGATTACGGCTCCATCAAAAGCTTCCGGCCAATCGCGCTGCTACCCATTCTCGGCAAAATCCTCGAAAAAGCGGTGGCCATTAGACTGCAGTCTTACCTGGAAGAGGCTAACAAGATCTCAGAGGAGCAATGGGGTTTTAGACCGGGAAGAAGCACTACCGATGCCCTCACAGAGCTCAGTAACTCTATACTGGACACCTTCGACAGCGGCATTGTACATACGGCCCTTTTGCTGGATATAAAAGGTGCGTTTGACAACGTCGTCCACCAGAAGCTGGAAACTGAACTGTGGAAATTACAAGTACCACCCAAGATCGTTGAATGGATTCGAAGCTTTCTACAAAACCGCAGAGCATTTGTTACCCATGGCGTGGATAGAAGCCAACTCTACGCTATCACGAAAGGAGTACCTCAAGGTTCTCCCTTATCCACTGTCCTGTTCCTGGCGTACATAAACAGAGCACTGAGCGTGATCAATCGAAAGAGAATTGGAGTCAAAGCCTTCGCCGACGATCTGCTTCTCGACACATCAGGTGCATCAAGTGAAAAGAACACTAAGCTACTCGCCAATAACCTGGGTACACTTGAGAAGTGGGCAAAAAATCTGGGTCTGGAATTCTCCAAGGAGAAGACCGAACTGATCCATTTCTCCAGAAGAAGAGCGAGTGAAAACGCACCACTAACATGGGGTACAACTATTATCCAACCAAAGGAAGCGGTGAGATACCTTGGTTTGATCTACGACCAGAAATTAACATGGTAAATCCACATCGCCTCGTTAGCCGCTCAGTCCGGTCACATCCTTCAAAGACTGCACCAACTTACCAAGATATCTAAATCCATCACCTGCTCGCAGATTCGCACCGTGTTCCAAGCAACCATTGTGACTAAGATAAGCTATGGGTACCCTGCGTGGTGTAACGCCTCAAAGACAAGGCTCCGTTCACTGGCTCAAGTGTATCGAAAGGGCCTACTGCTAGTATCCGGG
>JAHZNP010001228.1:0-23370 GCA_020615345.1 Triops cancriformis
TCGTAAAGCCGGCAGACCTTTGTGTTAGGTTGAAACTAATAAAATCGTAAATCTAGCATGCAATTGTTTACGTGTTTTTGTCTTCGGAGTGAGAGAGAAGGTTTGTCGGCGTGGGCACACAAGAGGGGCTCTTGGCACGATGTGCTTTCCGCCTTCCTTCCCTTTCCCTCCGAAGGGACTAATTTCATGTTAGTAAGAAACGGTAATAAAGATGTGTTAAGCGGAATGTTATATTTTCACCGTTACAAACAGAACCTGAAGTAATATTTATCTTTTGCATTTTAGTCGATTATCTAACGAGATCGAGGAAGAGAACAATAGTGACGAAAACGGGAGCCCTTTGCGGAAGAGGAAGAAGAACTTTTTTGAAACATTCCAAAGAGGAAGTAGTTTGGAGATAGACGATGTTGACAGATTTATGGTAGAGGAGGTAGCCGAGTCACCCTCAGATTTCACGCAACTTGACCGTCACGCAACAATAAAGGACGTCTTTCTGTAAGTATAAATAAGTTTAAAAAATTCTATCGTTGATATACTTATGGTTCTGTTTTTATGCTAGTGAATTTAACGCCGCCTTGCCTTCATCAGCAGCCTGTGAACGGCTGTTCAGTACCGCAGGCTTAATTTTCTCCCTGAAACGGACGAGACTTACTGATCGTAACTTTGAGATGCTAACGTTTCTCAAAGTCAACAATAAATGCTATCACAACTGGAGTCACGCACGGAAATAGAAACAGAACAAATTTTTGCATGTGAAATATGCAGACGTTCTTGTTATGGTTGTTCTTTTCCTATTTTGTTTTTTCTCTCTTGTTTTATGCCGATCTCGTTTTCGCTACGGTTTCTGAAAAATTTTAAGTGGTAGGCTTCGGAATGGCTTCTTCGTGCAATCACCTCAGTGCAATATAAGATACTGTAATACCGTAATAGTGTGTTACTTGTAATGTGTGACTGCCGAAAATTGCCTGTATTCGTGCCATTTCATGTACTAGTGCCATTTTATTCGTTTTGTTGAAAAGCTTTGTCCCATGCGTTAATGTGCAACAACTAAAAACTAATGTGTGACTGCCGAAAATTGCCTGTATTAGTGCCATTTCATGTATTAGTGCCATTTAATCCCTTTGTCGAGAGCATTCCTCATGTGTTTCGTACGTTCGAATACGATATTTTAACACAATCAAATGTTGTTTTCCTTGTAATTATGTAGCTATTTATAGTAGCTCAGAAAGAACTCTAAAAATTGTTTATACTGTGGAAACTCTTAACCTGAACTAGGCTAATAATTCCACGCGCATACAATAAGATGGTCTCATACATAAATTCTCTTAATTCTCTTACATAAATTCTCATAATTTTCAAGAAAATTTTAAAAATATAAACGAAGTGGTACAGAAGATTTAACATGAAAATGATTACAATAAAAAATAATTTTATGTGTTTTACTGAAAGTTTGACTTTTCGGTTAACAGATGGCAGCACACGACGAGCGCGAGCGGTGCGCCCGCGCGCTCTTTTCTCGAATCGCGAGCGAATGAGCGAGCGCGCTCGTGAAAATAAGCGAAGAGCGTGAGCGAGAGCGCGCTCGCAAAAAAAGAGCGAGTTTCATCTCTGGGTTTAGCCCGAGATTTTCTTACCCGCACCAGTTCGATTCCAGCGACTGCAACAACGACTAGTCTCCCTACATTTCAGAAACTATAAAGATGTGTTCGCCAAGATCGGAAAATCTTCATGGTGGAGAAGACGAGTGCATTGATGTTGATGTTGATTGAGTAGTTATGTTGTAAATTGATGAAAATAAATACAGTTGCGAATTACAAAACGGTTTCTTTATTTACAATATAATGACATTAGTTACATTTCAAAAAAAAAATTAAAAGGGGGCATGGGGTTAGCAGGACCAAGCAGCAGCGCAGGGGCTACGGCCGCGCAGCTCCCAGCATTGCAGGACCACGGCCGTGCAACTCCCCACGACCGCGCTGGGCCTACGGCCGCGCAGAGCCTACGGCCGCGCAGAGCCTATGGCCGCGCAAATCCCCACGACCGCGCAGGGCCTCAGGATGCAGGACCGCATATACTTATACTACTCCAGTGACTCCGAATTGGCTGAACCTTACTCTGTGTCAAAGACAAACACAGTTTCGTACCCAAACACCGTTTTGCTGCAAATAGCGAAATGCATAGCCACAACGAATGGTCTACATAAAACAGTAAACGTACTCCAAATAAATTATCACTCCAAATAAATGCATTATCACTCCAAATAAAATGCCTGTAAAAATGCTTGGCGCATTTCGGACACGTCCGGACACTTACCTTTCACGGGTAATACGGAATTAAACATTATTTTCAAAACAGGAGAATCAATTCCAATAAAACTCAAATAATTCCAGTAGTTACTGCTCCAATAAAAATACTCTTCGGCTGCACTGCATCAATTCCAATACCTAAAAAATCTCCCATTGTCACACCCAGACCCAGATGAAACCTTTACGGTAGACATTTTGATTGGTGCCGATTGTTACTGGCAGTTCGTCGAAGACGAAATCGTGCGCGGGCCCGGACACTGTTGCTATTAAATCAAAGTTAGGATACCTTTTGTCAGGTCCCATGCCAGACCTAGAATTATGCGATGGCTTCACTACACTATTAATAATGTATCCAACCCCGACTGAAGATCCTATTGAACGTTTCTGGAAAATGGAAACACTTGGCATTACCAACGAATCAAAAGAAGAAAGTCCCTTCATCGAAAACTATATAGATACGTCAATAAAACTCGATTCAGGACGTTATTCTGTAAAATTACCTTGGAAACCCAACCATCCTTCACTGCCAACAATTACGAGATTGCAATCAAAAGGACAAGAAATTTTATTCACAAACTTCTGAATTCTAGCGATCCAAAGCTCTTAGAAACCTGCGACCATGTTATAAAGGATCAAGCTGAAAAGGGAATCATCGAAGAAATCAACCTTACCCCTACAGAAGTATCAGCTTCCCATTTCTTCCCCCATCGAGCGGTGATTAAGGATTCCTCGACTACTCCAGTTCGAATCGTCTATGACTGTTCTGCCAAGGCATCACCGGATAAACCCAACCTAAATGACTGCCTCGAAACAGGACCCCCCATGCAAAATGACTTATGTGGAATCTTATTACGTTTTCGCGCTTCACAATACGCAATAATGTCCGATAAAGACATTGACCAAACCAAATAAACGCCAAATAAACATTGACAAGACGGACTGTAAATTTGTATCGTTTTTATGGCCAAGCAACCCGAAGGAAAGAAGCTCCCCTATGCGCACGTTCCGTTTCAAGGTCTTCGGCTTTTGAGCTACTTCTTCCCCTTTCATCTTAAACGCCGTACTCAAACACCACATCCTTACCAAAGGTGGTTCGCAAGCTAAAAGGCTAATGGAGAGTCTATACGTGGATAATGTTATGGCTAGTTTCACTTCTGAAAATGATGCTATACATTTTTTGACAATTCTTGCTCTTTACTAAAAGAAGCATCAATGAATTTACGACACTGGATTACGAAATCTAGCAAATTATCCAACGAACTTACTACATTCGTCGCGCCCGATGAAACGCAAGATCACAAGGCACTAGGACTGCTGTGGAACCCGTCCTCAGATTTAATGAAAATAGTAGTCCCAAGCACGTTTACCCCTCAAAGGAAACTTGATGAGGCTGGCATCAAACGCATCGCCCTAAGGTCACTTGCCAGCGTTTATGACCCCCTTGGCTTTCTCGCCCCTGTGCTAATAGGAGCAAAAATATTTCTACAAAACCTATGGAAGGAGAAATCAGATTGGGATTCTCCTTTCAACGCCGAACTATAGCAAAAATGGAGTTAACTACTCTGAGATATCAAACTCGCCTGCTCATTCTCTATACCTCGAAACGTATTCGAGTATCACCAATGCGCTATGACCCTACATGTCTTCGCCGACGCGAGCCCTGTTGCCTACGGCGCGGTAGCGTACTTATTCAAGGAGCATACGTCTACCCTAGTTATATCTTGGTCCCGGGTGGCTCCAGTAAAGTCACTATCTCTGGCTCGACTTGGATTGCTCGCATTATTAGTAGCAACTCGACTCCTCGATTACATCGTAATACAGTTGGATCTGAAGAAAATATCCGCACTGCGCACACAACTATGGACTGACTCGAAAATTACGCAATGTTGGGTCAACCGAAATTCAACAGATATTTTTGTAATTAACCGAGTGGCAGCGATTAACAAAATACGCGACAAACATGATTCAAAATTATGTCATGGATCATCGCAAGAAAATCCAGCGGATCTATAAACCCGAGGAATCCCTGCGAAAATTCTTTTAAATAATGCCCTATGGAAGATGGGCCCGGAATGTCTTCCACAAGAAGAAAATTGGCCGAGACAAATCATTACAATTCCAGCAACCAACACGTCGCTACCGTACCAGAAACAGAACCGGAAAATCGCGTTTTACAAATTCTTTCTAGAGTACATAATTGTAATAAAGCTCTACGAATTCTTGCTTACGTTTTCCGCTTCGTTTCAATTAATGGAATTAAACCCATTAATGGAATAGAATTGGATAAGTCGGAAACTTCCTTCGTCCGCGAAACTCAAAAGAACCACTACGAAACAAAAATCGAGCAGATCAGAAAGAGAATCAAGTACGGTATCTCCCTTATTATTAGTCAACTTGACCTATTTCTCGATTCGAATGGAATCTTACAATGCAAAGGTCGTTTACTTAACGCACATATGGATTACCACACTATTCACCCCGTATTGATACCCAAGTCTTCGGCACTAGCCAGACATCTGATGCAACACGCTCATATTCAACCCCTACATGCGGGAGTAAATGGAACCGTTCACTACCTTCGTTCTGGATTCTGGATACCAGCAGCACGCCAGTTGGCACAACAGATAATCAACCACTGCGTAGTTTGTAAAATGGTGACTGGAGACCGTATGCCTATTCTCCACCACCATCTCTGCCGAAATGTCGACTGGAACCAATGCACTGCTTTAAAGTGACTAATGTACATTTTGCTGGACCATTTTACGTTCAAAACAACAATGGAAATAGCGAAAAACGATATATTTGTCTATTTACCTGCGCTTCGTCTCGTGCGGTACACCTCGAGCTCACACCTAGCCTCAGCGCACAAAGCTTCCTTCTAGCCTTCAGACAATTTATAAGCCGAAGAACGCTCCCTCACATTATGTTATCAGGTAATGCTTTAACGCTTAAAAATGTCGCCGATGATTTTCGATCTATGATCCGAGATTCCACTTTGCATGACACTCTAACTTCACAAAGTGTAGAATGGAAATTAATTTCCAATCGTGCACCTAGGTTTGGGGGAATGTGGGAAAGATTAGTAGGACTAACCAAAACTACATTAAAAAAGGTCCTTCGGTAAATGTAAATTGCTAGATGAGGAACTTGAAACTATTATTACTGAAGTAGAATCAATTCTGAATGACCGCCCACTAACATACATTACTTCCTTCCTTAATGATGAGGAAGCTATCACACCTTATCTACTCTTGTATGGTAAAAGAACCAGATTATTTCCTTCATTTGAAGTTACTGATGAAGATCCAAAGGATCCATCTTATAAAGAACAATTAATCGTGACTAAATATGCGCGATATCGAAGAGAAGCCTTGCAGCATGTTTGGAACCGTTGGGTAAAAGAATATCTTACTAATTTGCGTGAATTTCTCAAAAATGGACAACGCTTTACTAACAGTAACATACAAGTTGGAGACATAGTGCATATACACTCCGAAGAAAAAAGAATCGGTTGGAAGATGGCGCGTATAACCGATCTAATACGAAGCCCTGATGGAAATATCCGAACCGCCATTATTCTTACTAATAACGGTATCACTAATCGACCAATCAACAAGCTATACCCCTTGGAATTGGCACAAATAATTGAAAACGATCAAGTAGACGACATTGCGACCAGTACCGAAGATAATTCAGCAGTACCAGCAGGTCAACCTGTCAACGAAGACAGACGTCCACCTCGTACAGCAGCGCTCAAAGCCCGAGCAACTATACGTGTATGGAAGCGGAACTCGGTGGGACTTCTCCCCGGCCGACAGAATGTCATGAAGACATGAGCGCCTAATTCGAAAATGGTATTTAATATTTGTACTGGCCTCTCATACCTAAAGCAGTTATGTGTCTTTTAAACCTAGTATAATTTCTTTAGCAAGTTACCTCGTAACTTCAAGACGTTTCCCTTACAATGCGTAGGCCTGTTTTTTCCCATTGACATTTATGTTTCTCCACCTCCCGTATTATTACTGGCGAACGGGCCTCGGTCAGTTTCCCACGAACTGAGGCAATAAACTGTCTTACTAATAGCGAATTCAGCTGGCAGTGCAGTGCGCGCACTGGGAACTCAGTTCTTTTGCCCTGTGACGTCACGCCTGCTGGACTTAATGGCACAATCCAGCCCAACTGAAGACAGCATTTGCACCCAGTTCGTAAAGTGCAGCACCATGTTGACCAGCTGAATTCGCTACAAATGTCCAGTTGTAACACAAAATTCACCCCTTTTTAGGCTAGTCTCTGTAACCTTCTTCCCCCTTCTGTAAACTAATTAGAAAACCGAACTGTTCTCGGACATTACCCAATATTAACAAATCAGTCTCAACTCAGACACAGTTCCGAGTAGATCTTAAACTCTCATCCAGTGGGACTCTTGAATCTTTCTTTCTTTCTTCCTTTCTTTGTCAAGTCTTAACTCAGTGAAGTGAAAGTTTCTGTTCAATAACGTACCACGCTTTTTACTCCGAAATCCCTTTTCTATTTGTCGATCAATGCTGCTATCAAATTGATTTTCTGTGAAATGTTCACCACAGAGAAATACCACTTTATTTTAAGGGCCAACAAAATCAACCCTAGTCCTCTTCACTTGCAAAACCCACTGCCGTCTTTTTCGTTGATCATTTGGAATCTATACATCCCTACACCAGATCTTCCACTGTTGTTACACCCATGAGCAACACCAGTATGTTTATTTGTCTTTGCTTGCAGTTTATTAGACATTTTTACACTCAAAAGTCACGAAAACAAAGACAATATCTAAGCGCACCATATAGAAGCAAGCGCCCGCAAGCCACACCTCTCGTGTTGTTCACATCTACGTCACGCTTCTCAGGGCGGGGAATACATATCTCCAGAACGGCTGGTCAGAAAAATTCGAAACAAAATTATATATTCTTAGAACAATGTGTATTGTAACAGTTCAACAAATTTCAATACGCGTTTGTGGTGTCCATTGCTCTTTAAGTCATCAAAAGCTTTCTGTTGCTCAGTGCCCTATACGAAAGGTGTTTTTCTTTGTTAAGCTTGAGAGTGGTTCCGCCCTGCTTGAGAAATCTCTTATGAATCTTCTATAGTACGAGCATAGACTCGCGAAGCTGTGAACACCTGTTAGGTTTATAGGGATAGGGTAATTCCGAACTGTAGCTACTTTTCGCTCAGCGTGGTGAATTCCAGAGCGGTTCACTGCGTGCCCAAGTACATTTACCGTGTCACAGCCAAAATTACATTTACTTACTGTAAGTTGAGGGCCAGCCCTCTCTAAGCACGCTAAGAAAGCGTCAACATCTATTAGATGCTGTTCGAATGATGTTTAATAAATCACGACGTCATACAAGTAAAGTAGGTAGACGCGCCACTTGAATCCCGCTAAAATAACATCCATCATTCTCTAGAATGTAGCTGGAGCATTGCACAACCCAACCGGCATTTTTCTAAATTGGTAAAGGCCGTCGGGCGTAACGAATGCTGTTTTTTCTAGGTCCTGTTTGCTAAACCCCACTTGCCAGTACCCAGACATTAGGTCTAATGTTAAAAAAAACTTAGCTCCCTGCAAAGAATCTAGTGAGTCGTCTGTCCTGGGTAGCTGATATACGTCCTTAACCGTAACAGCGTTCAGCCTTCGTTAGTCCACGCAGAAGCGCCAGCTACCGTCTGTGAGGGTGTAGAAAATAGAAAGTAGACTGAGGCATAGAGGAATTGCAAACAGGTAGCAGGTAAACGGACAATGAACCCAAGGTATCGGTCATTCGCCAATAGGCCTAAATGAGTGATGCGGAAGCACCTCGTGCCAGGGCTACAGCCTTGGGTGCAGAAGCTGAAGCTCAAGGCACTTATGCAACAATATATGCGCACTGTTAAACTGGTGGCAGCGGATACGAACAAACCCCGAAGAGTTTTTTTAGTTCTACCAGTCCGCCTTAAACCGTCACACTCAACAACCGTAAGTGCCAAGTATTTTCTTTCAACATAACTGCCGTTTCTTCTTCTCATAACGACTTAATTCCCCTCACCGCGTCACAGCTAAACGACATTCTTTCCCCCCTTTTAAATACCACCAACTTTCAAAGCTTCTCAGGAGAATCAAACGATGATTTCTGTTAGGCGATTTTTTCAAGATTTAGAGACAATAGCGGAAACTGTCAAATGGAACAGTGACCAAACACTTACGGCGGGCAAAATGAAGCTAACAGGAGAAGCCCGTTCCTTCTACAACTCCCTATTAGAAAAACCGAAAGATTATAAAGAATTTAAACAGATTATTTTAGAGAGGTTCGGTGAAAATAATACAGAAATTCATGCACTTTTAACGTTACAAAATTGTTCTCAACAAAAGAACCAGAAAGTTAGGGACTTTGCAGACCAAATTACAAAATTAACTAGAAGAGCTCACGAGAAAGATAACCCACCACCAAATCACGATTATTTCGAGAGAGAAATGAAGGGACATTTCACCAAAGGCCTTCTGCCTACGTTACAACGTTACGTTTTAAGTGCGCAGCCAGTAAAATTTAAAGACGCAGTAACGATTGCAGCAAGGGAAGAGTCATATGACTCGCTGCAGGCTACAACGCAACATCAGATATCGCACGCCTAGCAGATGCAGTTGCTGCCCTCGCATTGAACTATAACGGCGACAGTTCCATTAACGAATAACATAATTAACATGACTAATCAAATGACTAGCAGTAGTTTTTGAAGCACACTAACCATAAGTTTAACTCTTAGGACCAGTGTTGTGTAATTTTTAAAAAGATGAGTATTATTACATTACAATTATTTTTTATATACAGTTTACTATTACATTACAATTACACTTACATAACGAAAATAATCGTCATATTACAATTACATTTGTAAAGTAATGCATTACTTTGCCATTACTTTCGGTAAAAATGTGTTTTTTTACGTTGAAAACTATTCCAATTTTCTAAATTTTTAACTAAATTTTAACGCTTATACCTTTCGTTCACAATGTTACTTGTTACCAACACACGTCTGGTTTGGGTAAGACATCCGAAAATACTAAGTTTTGCGTATTCTTTTCTACAACCCCTAACAAAACTGTCTCCCCTCCCCTCCGCGAAGAAACGGGTAAAGAAAGTATAACGCAGCTGAAACAGAGGTCAACGATAAGGTTTGCCTTTCCGTAGCTCACTACTTGCGAAAAATTCTCTTGGCCCACCCGTCACTCCACTCCCCCCTCCCTTCACAACACCATTTAGTCGATCTAAAGCAGCGAAGCTCCAAAGCACAATTTCTTCCCTTCCCCCTTTCTTTACAGGTTTTCTACTTTCCCTCTAAGAGACCAAAGTAATTGTAATTGTAACGTTATTTGGCCTTTTTTAATTTACTAGTAAATTACATTACAATTTTCGATAAAGTAAAATGTAATGAGTACATTACATTACATTTCAACTGAGCGAAAAATGTAACGAGTACATTACAGTTGCTTCAAGAAAAGTAATTGGCATTACAAATTACCATTACTTGTAATAATTACACAACACTGCTTAGGACAAACGGGAAGAAGGCGGCAAGCACATCGTGCCAAGAGCTTCTCTTGTGTGCCGATGCCGACAGAGCCTTCCCTTTGCCCTAAGACCAAGAGCGTGACTTATTGCATGTTAAGTTATTGCTTTATTAATCCAAACTTACCCAGGGTCTTACTGTTTATGACACCAACAAGGACGCGGATCTCCTAACCTACCTGTAGGTCATTCGCCACCGTGAAATGCGTACACAAGACCATCCAGACGCAACCGGGAAAAACTGTGTCACCGGCGATATAAAAGACAGCCAGCAGACTGGACCTGGGCCCCTTGTTACCCCCGATCTTCCTCGGTGCAGCACGTGCATTAGTGTAAACTCCTTTTGTATCAGTGCTAAATACAAACAGTACTTAGTGTAAAGACAAAATCCGTGTTTCTCCCTTATTCAGCTGACAGGTGAAGACTTCCTCACCGTCACACTGGTGGCAGCGAATCGAACCGCTCCGAAGAGACTTCATCAGCAATTCCGAGTAAAAGGCCATCTTTGGTACAATTGCCCTAGACTGCTTTCCGGAAAACCGTAAGTAGAAACGCTTTGTTCTTTTTCCTCCTTCCGATAGACTAGCCATGGCAGAACCGACTACATCAAGTAGCGCAGCCTTCTCCATCACATTACCCCAACTACAAGACTTTCTTTCTCCGCTCATAAACCCAATTATTGTTATTCGAATCCCCGAGTTCTCTGGAGAACCCGAAGATATTTCAATCCGGCAATTTTTCACAACTGCTGAAAGAATAGCTAAAACCGCTGGTTGGTCCGAGAACCAGCTCTTTAATGCACTAATTTACCGTTTGAAAGAAGGACCCATCACACACTACAGTAACTTGTCTCCCACCCCTAAGACGTATGACGAATTCAAACACGCGTTAATTAAAAGATACGGTGGAAGTCAGCACGAAGCCGTAGCAGTATCTAAATTACAATCGTGCGTCCAGAAACCAGGGCAAACAGTTCGCGATTATGCTCACCTCATTAGTCGTTTAACGAAACGTGTACATGAAAAAATTTTCACCCCTGACGCAAAGCAGATCATAGATAAATATATGAGATGGAACTTCACTGGCGGCCTGCTCCCACAACTTAAACGTTATCTACTTAGCGCAGATCCTAAAACGTTTCAGGAAGCAGTCGACCTAGCGGCCCGCGAAGAGGCTAACGAAGAGTCCGTTCCGCCTTCTTCTTACTTACCGGGAGTCGAACAATTAACGGCAGCCGTAGCTGCTCTTTCTGTTAACACTTCCAATGGATGCAGTCCCTACGCGTCATAATCCCCAACTCAGCAGCGCTCCAGCTGCTGCGAAAAGAAAGTACACTTTAACAATTCGTCATATCATGACGACAGATACCGCTCGCTTGGTCGCCACAGTTATAGGGACAGAGACCGTTCAATTCCTCCTTCCCAAAATAGACATTACTCTCATACCCCTGCTTCAAACTATGAATCTCGTCCCAACCCTCATTACAGTTTCCAACGTAATAATTATCGCCCCCAAGAGTATACACCCCGAAATAACTACGGTAGATATCCTGCACAACTTCGTAGCAATCGATCGCCCTCAGGAAAGCGTCATGGATGCCAAGAACATAATTATCGCGCTCTTTACACTCAAGGTACGAGACAAAATTCGTCCCCGCATTTCTCTAGACGAGACCAAAGTACCTCCTTGATTACATGCCATGCGTGTGGAAGGAAGGGACATTTTGCGTCACAATGCAGACTTCAACCATTAAACTAAAGGTGCTGGCTGCTTCGGTCAGGAAAGTTCAGTCGGCGCCAGTGAGCAACAAAAAGTCATTTTCCAGAGAGTCCAATAAAAGAATATTCGTAAATGCCAATATAGGATCGGTTCCCTTCCGCTGCCTGATCGATACCGGCGCGGACGTTACTCTCATTAACGCTAACGCGTTTAAATTACTTAACCCAAAAATAACGCAAAACAAAATTGAAAATCACAAAGTACTTGAATCCGTTTCAGGCGAAGGTTTCATTAGGATGCTACAGATTGCCCATCGAATTGCAGAACGTTACATTTACCGCTGTTTGCTACGTGACCGACAGCATTAAATTAGACTGCATAATTGGAATGGATGACATTAATAAACAAGGCATCATAATCGACGGTGCGTCACTAGAAATCACAATTAAGCCGCAAAGAGAAAGTATCAAAGCTGTAAAGCATTCCCCACTTTATAACGTGCACTTACAGCACGAAATTGTTATTCCCGCGCACAGTAGGATCATTACTACTGCCAAGTGTTCCGCCGCTTCAACGTTACACGGAGCGGATGTATTATTTGAACCCGCCGAACTTGACGACCAGCGTCTCGAAATAGAGCCGGCATTTGTCGAATGTTCACAAGACGGGCGGATCCCCGTGTCACTTTGGAACGGGGAATCCCAAGATATTAGGCTGCCACGCCAAGCAGCTTTGGGAACCATATACAAAACCAACGCGTCAATAATTGCAGCCGTCCACAACTTACCGAGTAATGGACTACCCGCTACTAGAAAATTTTAATCTTTCTTATTACAATTATTAAAACCAACTGACCGCAAAGCCTTATTACAATTGTTAACAGAATACAGGGATATCTTTGCAAAAGATGACGGCGACCTGGGCCGAACTACCTTAGTAAAGCACACAATTAAAACCACAGGACCGCCCCATTATCAAAGACCTTACCTTATCCCTGAAACACAGAAAACAGTAGCTAAGCAACACATAAATGAAATGTTAAAACGCGATGTAATCACACCTTCTTCCTCCCCTTGGGGGGCACTGTAGTTTTAGTCCGAAAAAAAGATGGAAGTCAAAGGTTCTGCGTAGACTTTCGCAAGTTAAACTCCGTTACAAACCGCTATGCTTACCCCCTTCCAAGAATCGACGACACCCTTGACCGACTGGGAAAAGCGCGTTACTTTTCTGTAATGGACCTTGCATCAGGCTATTGGCAGGTCGAACTGGCTGAAGAAGACAAATTTAAAACTGCTTTCACTACCCACTTTGGTCACTGTGAATTTAATTGTCTTCCGTTCGGTCTGTCCAACGCCCTGCAACATTCCAAAGACTGATAGATAAAATTCTTGCATCAGATACTCGTTTAGAAAACGTCTTGGTATATCTAGACTATCTAATCGTATTCTCTGCCACGTTCTCTGACCATTTACACCACCTAGAAAAGATCTTCCAACGCCTTCGCATCGCAGGATTCAAACTAAAAGCCAAAAAGTGCGAGTTCTGTAAACCCTCTGCAAAGTACCTTGGTCATGTCGTTTCCTCGGAAGGTGTAAGGCCTGACCCCGATAAAATAGAAGCTATTAAAATTATCCGGCACCACGCAATGCAAGACACAATCGCTCATTTCTTGGCCTGACGGGATACTATCGTCGTTTCATTAAACACTTTGCAACAATTGCTAGACCTCTCACTCGACTGACTAGTAAAAATGTACAATTTAAATGGACGGAAAATGAATCACTAGCATTTAATACTTTGAAAGAACGCCTAATGAGCGAACCAATTCTGGCTTATCCTGATTTTACAAAAAGCTTCATATTGTATACTGACGCATCAGATTCAGGATTAGGAGCTGTCCTAAGCCAAATACAGAACGGTAACGAAATAGTTATAGCGTACGCCAGTAGGGCACTAAATAAATCAGAATCTCGGAACGCCACAGTGGAGCGTGAAGCCCTTGCCATTCTTTTTGCAGTAAAACAATTTCACCCCTATTTGTACGGTAGGCGTTTCAAGGTTATTACTGATCATAACCCACTAAAGTGGCTCATGAACCATAAAGATAGCTCATCTAAACTTGCCAGATGGGCCCTAAAACTCCAAGATTATGACATGGAGATTGAATACAGGCCTGGACCTTCGAACAAAAATGCAGACAGCCTGTCTCGTATACCCGTTAATGCAGTTAGCGCAACAGATCATTTTTCCATTGACACCCTTAAAGAAATGCAATATCGGGATCCCTACTGTAAAGCGATTCTTTACTACCTCGAAAATCAGACTCTGTTAGATTCTTCCCCTAGACACCCATCATGGCTGTACTCTATAGAAGACTACGACATTAACGAAAACGGAGTGCTCATCCATCTTAGCAGAAACAATAAATACTTTAAAACAACTGAACAAATAGTTGTACCCGAAGACCTTAAGGCTGAAATAATGACAAGCCTACATAGCCACTTACTCTCAGGACATTTAGCTTTTGAAAAAACATACGAGAAAGTACGTAGTCGCTTTCACTGGCCACGAATGTATTCAGAAATAAAACTATTTTGCAAATCATGCAAGTCATGCTCAATTCATAAGAATACCTCTCAGTGCTCCGGCTCCTTTAATCCCCCTAGAGCCAGTCTCGTCCCCTATGGAACGAGTCGCTGTAGATATCGTAGGCCCACTGCCTCAAACATACAAGGGAAACAAATATATAATCGTTTTTACTGATTACTTCACGAAGTGGCCCGAAGCTTTCGCTCTTCCTGATCAAAAGGCAGACACTATTGCTCGGATATTCGTAGAACAAATCATAGCGAGGCATGGCACGCCTCGTACTCTGCTTTCAGACAGAGGTGCAAATTTTGTCACAATTATTATCCGAAATTTGCAAACTCCTAGAAATAAAGCAGGTTAGGACAACTGCCTATCATCCTCAAACGGACGGCCTCACCGAACGTTTTAACGAAACCCTTGTCGCACTTTTAAAACATTTTGTGAACAAATCACAAGAAGACTGGGATCCATACGCATTATTCGCTTACCGGACATCCCTACAATCGTCCAGCCAAGAATCACCATTCTTTCTATTATATGGCAGGGATCCAACCCTTCCCATAGATACGCTCGTCACCCCACCTCGTACAAGTTATACTTTGCTACGAGACTATAAAACAGAAATGCTTTCACGCCTTCACTCGACATGGGAAACAACACGTAAAAATCTACAAGTAGCTAGCGAAAAACAAAAGTACTATTACGATCAGCGTGCGAAAAGCGTAGGCTTCCAAATTGGCCAAAAAGTATATCTGTCTAATGCAGCCACCAAACCTGGTTTAGCACGTAAATTGGATGTAAAGTGGCTAGGCCCTTACATTATTGTAGAATTCACATCTCCTGTAAATGCTAGAATAAAAGACGCAGCTTCGTCAAGAACAGAAATTGTCCACGTTAATCGGTTAAAACCATGTAGCGATGGCCCCTCATGGGCGTCATCAACTTGCAACACTGCAAATATTTTAAATAAAACCCCTAATTTCTCCTTTACCCCTAGAACAATTAACCTACTTTCCATATCATCTCCTGAACCGCGTCATATTATCACGCAGCCCAGCTTACCCCTAGCCGCCAAATCTATACCCAACCCTGCACAAGTTACTTCACACCAGCAAACCCCCCTTGTAAATTCGATTCAACCTGTTTTACCTAAAGTAAATACAAAAATAACCTCGCCCATGATTGCTGTCCCTAACCAGAGAAATCCTAAACCACCATCTAAAATACCTACCCGAAAAACACCGGCAGCGCGCGCTGAAATGGCACATTACCCTTCACCTGTCCGTACAACCGCGGCTAAACGGGCATCAGCCCCTATTCCCAAACCTCTGCCTCGGCAAACTGTCTCCTTAAGAGAGAGAAACGAATTGAGACCCCCGGCTAAATTTGCCAATACCGTCTGTGCACGACAGACTCCCCGTTAAAAACGCCCCAACTTATGCACGTCGCACAAAAAGAATGAACGAAGCTAAATTTACAAATAAAAATGAAAAAAATACGAGACGTCTAATTGCTTACTAACAAAATCTCACACTGTACAGATGCATTTGCAAACATTTGCCGCCATACTCCTCCCTTACTTCGTAATTTTGCAATCCCGTATACAAGTCAACGGACTTACCCTTTCGATATGCAATTGCACTGGAGCTACGGCAGTCAACGTGATTGATTTTTTGTCCCTCCCGCAATGCCTACCAAAGCCTGTAGAGGATTCTCCTGAATTAATCAGTTATACATTGATCCGAGATGTCAACCCCTCGCAAACATTTACGCCCCAAATGTGCGGACAATGGCTACAGCAGCTCCAAATCGAATCTTTCTTTTTCGGCGGCCACGACTCAACGCACAGCAAAAGCTCCATCCCCACGTCAGCCGATGAATGTACTCATATTAGTAAAACGCTGTCATGTAATGGAAATAAGATGTACCGTAACGGAAACAGACGGGTTTTCGACCAAGCTCCGTCCGGAACACCCGTGTGGATGACGACACAACACTTTACAGTGTTATACTGTTTCTTCGAGGATGTGACACTTCACCAACCTTGTCCAACATGTGGTATAATAACACCATTTGGTACAGTCGATGCCAGCTACGAAGAAGGTTTCGCCACCTTAAACCAAATTTCGTTAATATGGAAGCCAGTTATATTAACTCAACGCACGAAACACTGCTCTAACGAGTCAGTAGTAGAAAGCGACGCACAATTATCGCGAAATCCGTCGGCAGGAATTGCACGCGTCTTAGACTCAACAAAACAGCTCGAATTCTTCATCATCACGACTACCACCTCCGGTTGCTCTTCCTCTATACTATACCCCATCATTGGCATGCCGGAGCACTTTCTAAATATAAAAGGGAAAATCGTAGACAAACCAAGACCCCCCCCCCCAAGAGACCTGCCCGCAAGCGTTGCAGCCCATATACAATTCCTGTTTGAAACAGTAGCTTCCCATGAGGCACAATTAATAGGACAACTAGATGCCGTTCAATGCGAGGTCACTAAGAACAGGGCGGCCCTTGTCCCCCTTGTAGCCCAATTTAGCGGTGTCTTAGCAGCAAAAATCCTTGGCTTCGACAACTGCGAAAGACTTATCCCAGTAGGGCACACAGCATTACTACAACAATGCTCAAGAATCTCCGTTAACTTCACGGCCGAAATTACGCGATGCGGCCCCCAACCGAAATATGCCAACTTTACTATCGGAAAGGATGGCTACACCCTCCATACATTTAATCCTTGCCTCTGGACCAACAATATAGTAAATTTTAATGGCCAAGCGTATAAGTTTGATAACAAAGATTGGATACCACTAAAAGCTAGCAAAATCCCTGCAGCTTTCCAGCAGGCCAAAAAGTTCAACATAAGCATAGACACGGTAATGTTCGACCTTTTAAGTAATGCAAATCCTGCGTACTACACCGAAATACCAGAAAATCTAAACGTTATTGTAGATTTCATGCAATCTATAAATTCAAACACCCAAACCATACCTATAAGCAAATTGGTCATAGATGCCGAAGCTACAACCAAGTTTGCTAATACTTTCAACAGGAAATATCCCATGAAATCCGGATTTTACACAGTCGTTATTGTAATTTCCGTGATATCAGTAACAGGAGCGCTTATAAAAGCCAGTCCATCATTTTGCCGCATCAAAAACCTATACTCGACTACTGCCCGAAATCGACGCTCCCCCGAAATCCGCGGTAACGCATTTGAACTAGCACCGCTGACAGAATGTGCGCCCTGCCCCACCACCAACACGTACATCGCTTCAGCCCCCGAACCACCTACGACACCCGGACTTGCCGTTCAACCCCTCTACCCAAGTTTCAGCCTACGACTATAATGCCTGTTGCCGGGGTCGGCAACTTCTTCTATCGATGGAGGAATGTAACGGCGACAGTTCCATTAGCGAATAACATAATTAACATGACTAATCAAATGACTAGCAGTAGTTTTTGAAGCACACTAACCATAAGTTTAACTCCTAAGACAAACGGGAAGAAGGCGGCAAGCACATCGTGCCAAGAGCTTCTCTTGTGTACCGATGCCGACAGAGCCTTCCCTTTGCCCTAAGACCAAGAGCGTGACTTATTGCATGTTAAGTTATTGCTTTATTAATCCAAACTTACCCAGGTTCTTACTGTTTATGACACCAACAAGGACGCGGATCTCCTAACCTACCTGTAGGTCATTCGCCACCGTGAAATGCGTACACAAGACCATCCAGACGGAACCGGGAAAGCCTGTGTCACCGGCGATATAAAAGACAGCCAGCAGACTGGACCTGGGCCCCTTGTTACCCCCGATCTTCCTCGGTGCAGCACGTGCATTAGTGTAAACTCCTTTTGTATCAGTGCGAAATACAAACAGTACTTAGTGTAAGGACAAAATCCGTGTTTCTCCCTTATTCAGCTGACAGGTGAAGACTTCCTTACCGTCACAGAACAATCGACGGAGTAAGAGTCGCTCACCACCTAGGAATTATGAAAGTCAAGATCAATCTTTTAGGAACAGGTACAGTCGCTCACCAGTTAGGCAATATAACCAATCTTCTAGAAGCGATTACAGTCGACCAAGAAGTAGGGAAAAGAGAGTACGATTTAATAACTATAAAACTGCTCAAGAAATTCGTAACCCTCCTAACTACTCGCAGTACCCTCGTAATAACCGGGTTGGCGGATACAACAATTTTAGACCGCAATACCCAGGCAATCGCGCTAATTACTATTCCCACGTAGCCCATACTAGCAACAGGCCCAATAGGCCTATCCGGTGTTTTCAATGTAACAAACTAGGACACATTGTCCCAATGTAGGTCGCGGTCGTCAAACTAGAGGTGCTGACAGCAGCACTTAGGAAAGGCCGGTCAGCGCCACAAGCAAATATAAAGTCCTTTTCAAATCCAAATCCCACAAGCAGAATTTTTGTTAGCATTAAGATAGGTTCAGTACCACTTCGATGTTTAATTGATACAGGCGCATGCGTAACGGTAATGGATGCCAGAGCTTTTGAGCTATTGGATCCGATTTACAGAAAAGAGCTTAAGGATTCAGATCTAGCACTGCAATCAGTGACTGAAGAGAAAATGGAAATCCTAGGATGCTTTAGATTACCGATAGAAGTAAAAGAGAAAATATTTCACGTGAATGCATTCGTAATTAAAAATTTAACTTATGATTTCATCCTTGGTGTGGATGCAATAGAAGAACAGGGAATTGTTATTGACGGGGCGGCAATGAAAATTAAACTGCCTGAAAGACCCCAGGTAATAAGCGCAATGATTGAGGAAAATAATGTGTTCGAGACAAAGCTAGCGAAGCAAGTAAGAATCCCTGCGTACAGTAGAATAGTATTTACTGCCAAATTTAGTGACCCAGAGGCACTAAATGGAGCAGAAGCGATATTTGAACCAGTAAACATAGATGGACAGGATTTCATGATAGAACCTGCTTTTGTTAAATGTTCAAAAGGGCAGATTCCCGTATCGTTGTGGAACGAGAGCCCGAAAGATGTAATTATCCCGCGTAGTACAAGAATAGGTAAAGTTACGAAAGCAAGCGCAAAGTTAATTTCAGCCATTCACGACCTTTCTAGCACGAACTATCCCCTGCTAGAAAATTTTAACTTATCAAATGTAAATCCAGCGCACGGAGACAACCTACTCTAATTGCTTGCGGAATTTAGGGATATTTTTGCGAAGGATGACGCTGATTTAGGCCGCACGACTCTTATAAAACATAAAATAAAAACTTCAGGAACACCACATTTTCAACGACCGTACAGGATACCAGACTCGCAACGTAACATAATTAGAGACCATATAAACGACATGTTAAAAAGAGATATAATACGCCCATCCGCATCTCCTTGGGGCGCACCGGTTGTGCTAGTAAAGAAAAAGGATGGTACACAGAGATTTTGTGTACATTTTCGAAAACTTAATTCGACTACGAGAAGAGATGTTTATCCTCTTCCACGTATCGACGACACGCTCGACCGCTTAGACAAAGCAAAATTCTTTTCCGTTATGGATTTGGCTTCAGGTTATTGGCAGGTTGAACTAGCCGAAGAGGATAAGTACAAAACAGCTTTTACTACCCACTTCGGCCATTATGAGTTTAACTGCCTTCCCTTCGGACTTTCAAATGCACCTGCAACCTTTCAACGTCTAATGGATAAGATCCTCGCATCGAACACCAGACTAGAAAATGTTAATGTATATGTAGATGATCTAATAGTTTTCTCTAAAACATTTTCAGAACTTCTGAACCACTTGCGAGAAATTTTTAGTAGACTGCGAAACGCAGGATTGAACCTTAAAGCTAAGAAATTTGAATTCTGTAAACCTTCCGTAAAATACTTGGGTCACATTGTCTCCTCGCAAGGTGTACAACCAGACCCAGAGAAAATTCAAGTCATTCAAAATTATCCTACGCCACGTAACATAAAGGAGAATCGATCTTTCCTAAGGTTGGCAGGGTACTACCGACGTTTTATCAGAAACTTTGCATCAATAGCAAAGCCCCTGAATAAAATTACCAAGAAAGACTCAATTTTTCATTGGACGGAAAGGGAAAACATGGCATTCAATACATTAAAACAACATCTTATAAATAGTCCCATACCAGCTTATCCCGATTTCGCTATACACTGACGCCTGAGACACAGGTCTTGGGGCAGTGCTAAGCCAAATACACAACGGGAAAGAAGTAGTAATAGCCTATGCAAGTAGATCTCTTAGAGATGCTGAAATTAGATACGCCACTGTAGAGCGTGAAGCGCTAGCAATAATTTTTGCTGTCAAACATTTTCATCCGTACTTATACGGAAGGAAATTCGAAATAATCACAGACCATAATCCATTGAAATGGTTAATGAATAATAAGGATAGCTCATCAAAACTAGCTAGGTGGTCGCTAAAACTACAAGACTACTTGTAGAAATGGAAATAGAATATCGTCCAGGCAGAAAAAATGGAAACGCCGATTCACTTTCTCGAATCCCTATAGGCACGATAAACGAGTCAGAAGCTTTTAACCTCAATCATATTCGATCTTTACAAAAATACGACCCACTGTGCAAAAACATAATTCACTGTTTGACTTACCATGAACTTTTCGACGAGTCAACCAAAAACCCATTCTGGTTATATACAATAGAAGACTTCTTCATCAACGATGAAGGAATTCTAACACACATTCAAGTGGACAAGAAAAATAACACCATAGAACAGATCGTAGCACCCGAATCACTAAAATCTGATATTTTGAAAACCTTACATGATCACCAACTTTCGAAACAATTGCTAAGATATTAGTTGAAGAAATCATTTCTCGCCACGGAACTCCTCGAATTCTTCTGTCGGACCGCGGAACAAATTTTATGTCAGAATTAGTAGCTCAAACCTGTAAATTACTGGAAATTAAACAAGTTCGCACAACCGCTTACCATCCACAAAATGACGGGCTGACAGAAAGATTCAACAAGAGACTTATATATTTACTTAAACATTATGTAAACAAGTCGCACGAAGATTGGGATTCCCATATCCCATATGCTCTCTTTGCTTATCGTACAGCCACGCAGTCTTCTATTAAGGACACCCCTTTCTTCCTCTTATACGGTAGAGACCCTTCTCTACCCATTGACACGCTAATTACTCCCCCGAAACGAACTTATGCACAAACAACAGACTATAAAACTGAAATGCCAGACCTATTACAAAACGGATGGGATACAGCATGTAAACACATGCAAAAAGCAACAGAAAGGCAAAAACATTACTATGATAGAAATACAAAAGACGTCCAATATGAAGTCGGACAGAAAGTATATTTATCAAATCCTTCCACCAAACCGGGATTGGCTAGGAAGTTAGATGTAGATTTGGTTAGGCCCATATAGAATAATTGAATTTACCTCACCTGTCAACGCAAGGATTAGACAGATTCTGACTAACAAAACGGAACTGGTTCACGTAAACCGCCTTAAACCATGCTATGATAACAATTTCATTTCGAAACAGGCAATCCCTCCTGTTACACTTAACACATCTACTAAAAATACCATTAGCAAACCTCTTAAACCCTTGCCCCTAATCCCTACCATCCCAACTCACGTCAACCCCCGACCCCCATACAACCACAAAGCCCAGCGCCTCGTGTCCCCGGCAGCGCGGCACAAAGTCCCAGTACCCCCTTCTTTTCGCCTCAACACCGAACCCCACTACTACCAACTCCTAGTATTCCTCCCCCTACTCCTACCCAAGCACCGCAAACACCTAAACGAATACCTAGAGCAGCGGCAGCCCCGCCAAATTTGGCAAGACCTTCGGTCTCCTTAAGAGACAGAAGTACCATTCGCCCCCCGGCGAGATTTCAATACTAACATGTCTGAGCACGACAGATATTCATATTAATTTGATGAATACAAGTAGAAATAGATTTTAGGCACAATTTGCATGCTGGAATTTGAATGAACACTTGTAATACACAGTTGTGATTGCAAACACCCCTTTCTCCTAACCGATAGCATGAGACACCCCAACGGTTCGGAAACAATATATACTTCTGAAAACTCACACCTCGACCCGTCCTACCCTTATTTTTTCTAATTCTCTGTATCACTCAACCACAGATGTTGTTCCTCTGGCTAATTGTTCCAGTCCTCCTTTGCGTACTATCCATAAAAACAAATATTTGCAACTGTACGAATCCATCATCCATTAATTTCGTTGATTTTCAAACGATTCCTAACTGTGCGCAAAGAGATGTAGCAGTAACGCCCAAAACTGTAAATTGTATTCTTACAAGAGACGTTCCCCCCTTCGAAACCTTTAAAGGCATTTCGTGTGGCCAATGGCTACAACAATTAAAGATCGAATCATTTTTCTTCGGTGGACACGACTCAACAACTTCCAAACAACCCAAAGAAACTACAGCAGATGACTGTTTACACCTGGCACAGACTCTGACTTGTAACGGAAACAAGATGTACAGAGACGGTACAAAATGGACTTACGACACACCGCCATCAGGAGACGCAATTTGGATGTCAACCCAAACGTATACATCGTTAAGCTGCTTCATGGAAGAGATAACGCAGCACAAACCATGCCCGGATTGCCCGATAGAATCCCCTTTTGGGACAATCAACGCCACCTACGAAGCCGGATTCGTCACTGCACACCACATAACGATAGTATGGAAACCTAGTTTACAAACAAAGACTTCAAGACATTGTGCGAAGACGGACTGACACTATACCCATTCAAACCATGCTTTTGGCGAAACGGGATAGTTAATTTTAATGGCAAAGCCCATAAATTCGAAAAAAATGAATGGATCCCAATTAACACCTCAAAAATTCCACAGTTATACAACCTTGCACTAAATCTAAACCTAACGCTAGATACAGTCCTTTTCAATCTAATGAATAACATAAATCCGGCACACCATCGCGAAAATCAAGAAAATCTGAACGTACTTCTAGATCTAATGCAATCTGTGGACAAAACCGCATCAAATACAATAAGCGATTTAATTCTTGATGTAAAATCCAAGAGCAAATTAGATGGATTATTCGAGATGTCCACTTACCTTAAAAATTCACTCTATACCACAGCCATTATAATAACTGCCCTTGTAACCATTGTAATCCTTATTAAATG
>JAHZNP010001229.1:7066-23464 GCA_020615345.1 Triops cancriformis
CCCCCCCCCCCCCCCCCCCCCCGAACCAAAATCCTGGGTACGGCCCTGCTCTGACGTACCTTACGAGAACGTGCAGAAAGCAGCGAAGGGCGTATTTTAAAAACACGACAATGCGTGTAACAGCGAAAAATGCCAAACTTCCATATGAACTTTAATAGACAAATTTAAATGTGCAAAAAAGATATTAAATAAAAGCAGAGAAAAAAGCAATCGGGAAATATCTGAAGTTGCAAACGTAAATAAAACGACAAAAGAAGATTGGCAACGCGAAGTGCTTCCGAATTCTATGACAACCTATAGACCATCTTATTGACGCAGGAGTTCAAGGGAGATATTGTTCGTGTTATTGTTCGTTCGTTCGTTTGTTCGGAGATATTGTTCGTTCTTAACCTATATATGTTCGGATGCGTTGGTTGTAGTATGGAACTGTGGCGAAACTGAGGTCACTACAATTTTAGGCAACCCAAGAGTCATAGCTTCGAAGGGAAAGAAGCAGGTCGATCGTGTTTCCAAAGCAGAAAAAGAGACGAACAGGTCACCCTCGGCTGTTTTATAAATTACACGAGAGGATCTATGCAACGATTTTTCTTCTTCCACGTATGCACTAAAAAGGAAAAAGGTTTTCTTGACATTTGCCTTAAAAAAGCAGTTGTGTCGGAAGGTGTGCCTACCTTGCAAAAAAATAGCATATATCCGGCCCTATATCTCGAACAAAAAACTATCAACTGGAAAAGTAAGGTGGATGGCAAGACTTCCTATATTATGGAAAAGTTTTCCGTCTCATTGTGTACGGATAGCAAAAGGTAAAAATCCGAAGCTGAATGACGTTACGATGTCACTATGCGGAACCCTCTTTTAAAGAAGCCGGAAAATAGCCAGTAAGTCGACGCGAAGGTTTGTGACGGGATCATCTTCATACGTTACATTTCGAAGATCAAGTCAAGATGTTTTGCTTACCAAAAATGAGCAGAGGACGTAAAACGATATGAAGTAGGGTAACGCAAAATCTGTTCCGCAACTGTCCGGCTCAGGCGTATTAGGGTTGGATTCATTGTACGCATACATGACTCTGAAACATTCTTCTTTCTCATGAGTCGAGCAACTTAACATGACTTCTTGCCAAGCTTCCCCTACAAAGAAGAACCAGCCACAAAACAAAACCGGAAACAAAAAGAGAGGTTGGTTATAGACCAAAGTAATCGATAAAAAGCGACAGCTACGTACCGGTGGCGGAACGGAAAAGAACTAGCACTGCCTGTGGGAAAGTTTGGAAGTTATTGTTGCGATGAATGGCTGTGTCATCGTTAAGTGCTATTCTTCCGAAAACCTAGTAAAAAGGGGAGAATTAGAAATAGATGTTGTATTCACAGTTAATGGAATTAGGAAGAGCCTTACTTGCATGCCAATGACGGCGTAGATAAAAAACAACATGACAATCAGCAATGCGACGTAGGGCAACGCTTGAAAAGATTTTATGAAAGTCCAGAGCAGCGTTCGGATGCCTTCGCCTCGGCTGAGTAATTTGACCAACCGCATCACGCGAAATAGTCGGAAGAAGTTTATCGAAATAATGTTCGAACCAGGCTAAATGATAACGGAAAATACAAAATTAAGTTACCTTTCCGAAACCATCTAGGTAAATTACTTACGTTCACTTCGGAGTAAACGATGTCAATAAAACTACCCAAGACAATAATAAAATCAAAAACGTTCCAAGGATCTCCGAAGTAATTCTAGAAAAGTCAAATACATGATAAACTTATTTATACTACGGAAGATGGGAGTTCGATACATTTCTTACTTTGAAGCGAAATGCAGCCAACTTGAGCACAAATTCGAGGGCAAAGACAGCTGTAAATATCATATTTAAGATATCCAATGCGTAGGTGTACAACTTTGGCTGTTCGTGAAATTTCATGGCTAGTGTGATGGTATTGACCAAAATGAGCAAGAAGATGGCGTATTCAAACGGCTGCGAAGTAACGAGCCACCATACTTTGTACTGGAGTCTGTGTTTCGGGATGTATCGTCGTACCGGTTTAGCTTTCAAGGCGAATTCAATACAGTTACGCTAAGGAAGGAGCGTTATGATAATTATTTTAAGCAGCTTTAAGAAATAGCTAAAGGAAAGGGGTAGGAAAGGAGCAACAGAATGGCGAGTAAAAAAAGAGAATATATAAAACGGTACCAATTTTACTTTACACAAACTTGCTTATCATTCTACCAATATCCACCATCTTTGAAAAGTGGCATCCTATCGACTTCCTACGTGTTGCACGCATACATGGGCGGAACAGATCCAAAATCGATCCAGATCGATCCGGATCACGAAAATGGATCTTTTGATCCGTTATGGATGCGATAGAAATTCAGACGGATCGCCTCCGGTTCGCATATTCGCATAGTCGAAATACAATAAATTTTTCAAAGATGGCGGACAATGGTTATGATGAAATCATAGTGTAAACACTAGATGGCATAACTGACTTAAATGTGTTTTGGTGACATGTTTTAGAGCTTGGAGTGACATTAATTATTTCTGTTACTATTTGTTCTCCGTCTTAAAAAATAAAATTTTTATAATTTTTACAGTGTGATTCGAACTATTTTCACTCGTATTTTCTTGCTTTTACTTACTTGGTTCTTGTCCAGCTCACAATTCTTGTATTCTTGTTCGCCTTCATTTTGGAAGGTGACAATAACGAAACCGACGAAAATGTTCACCATGAAGAAAGCGATGATAATAATGTAAATGAAGAAAAAACACGCAATCAAGGGTCGGTAGTTATAAATCGGACCTTCGTCTTCCGTATGGGAATCGATTGACACATACAGCAGCCTGTAACAATGCAAAATTTACCAAGCAATTCTTCTTCTCTACAACTATCTCATCTCCCCTTTTCCGAAAAAACATTCAAGGAAGTCGTAAAGTAGGTTAATTACCCAGGCCAGCCTTCAAACGTGGAAACTGTGAACAAAGTTAACATAGCTTTGCCAACATCATCAAAATGGAAATCGTTACGTTCCCAAATACGCTCCTCAACGATGGGTCGACTGATATCAAAGTCCTCATACGAGATGAATGAACCCCTAAAATAATTTCCAGACGTTTCATTACTCAGCATGCAAAGTAGATCTCGCTGCAATTTTCTTCATCAAAATGTAATACTCGTAGAACTCACTTGCATTCAGCTTCTGTTCTTTTCGAGCCGTCGTTACAGCGAAAAAACTTCCCCTAAGTTCCCTTCAATTAAAAATAATTGTTCTACTACTTTATACACTATGTTACCTTGAAAAGTTGAACGCCAATGACGGCAAACATAAATTGAAGTAAACATGTCACCAGCATAATGTTCCCGATAGTTTTAACAGCCACGATGACGCATTGTACTACGTGCTATGGAAAGAGAGAGATTTCTACGGTCGAGCCTCAAATTTTAAAGTTTTGTTCATTACTTTCAAGCCTTTGGCACGATTGATGGCTCGGAGCGGTCTCAGAACGCGAAGAACTCGAAGGATTTTAACGACCGAAATGGCACCAGAACTGCAAAATATTCCATTAGATAACAATATTTCCGATCTCCAAGAAATAAAAAAAAATTGTTTTCTCTACGTGCAAAGGTTATCAAAGGACACAATAGGAAAGATAATTCTTTCGGAAGAGAAAGAAAAAGGCCAATTCTCCACAGAGGCGTAGGCTACTTCAAAGAAAGAAAATTACGTTAGTTAATATGTCAACGGACAGATCATATGCAATGTGAAAAGAGACGAAATGCGACTTGAAGTAACTTCTAAACTAAGTAGGCAAAATTTATTCAGTTATGACACTTCTAAGTGGGGATTTTCCCCCAATCGAGTATTTCAACGATGTAGTATTTGCTCCTTATTACGTTCACATTTCTTGGCCAATTAGTGTCAACCAAGTAGGCGTAAATGAAAAATATGAAAGCTAATTCAAGAATTTTCGGCAGGTAAAATAGAAAATTCAGCTTACGGAAAAGTGAATGAATGGAAAGTATTGACCTCGGGAGCCACTACTTGTACACTACTATAAAGATTTAGATTCAATTAAAGACGACAAAAGACAGACTCGACGGTGGATTGTGAGCTACGTTGAAGAACGTAACAAATCTAAATGAAGTTGGGTAATCTTTTTGTTGCTCCGGACGATACAAAGGAAGGACCCTCAGGCACTTTTGAGATTCGAAACAGGCAACGTGGAAATTTAGATCGAAATTCATGAACCCCGGACAATTCGCGATTCTTTGAGAAATTAGGGACAAACGTACAGAAAATAGAAAGTTCAGAGGAAATGTCTCCCAAAACAAAGAATGGAAAGGAGAAAAAATGCTGACAATCACAGTAAACAAAGAAGAACATGGCTTGTTTCAAAGTAAGCTTCACGGTGGCGTCACTAAAGATGATAATGCATAATAGTAGTCGCCGTTGACAGTTGTTTATGCGGTTTAATTCACTTGTAACAAATGGACGAATACAACCTGTCAAAGGGTAGGTTGTACAGCGCATGGTAGGTATTTAAATGTTGTTGAAAGTCAAGCAGCTTTTCAATAATTGTAAGTCTAATTCAGTGGCACATCTAATGACTTATTCATGAAGCTTACTGTGAGAATGAGAACTGTGACTAGAATCGCAGTTATTAGATGCCAGAACTGGGCAAGTTTGTCAGGGTTGAAGAAAGGCCGTTGCGTAGTTAACAAGAAAAACTGCCAAAATTTGGCGTAGTGCATTTTATTTACCTTGCTGACCAACGACCGTAACCCATTAACCGAAACTTGATGCTAATAACATAAAATTAGAGGGTCAAACTACTCTCGAAATGACACGTAACATCTACCGTGCTTATCGAAGTGTTTCATAAATGGTGGCGAAATTAACGTAAGGCAACTGACGGCGTGTTTCGAAAATTACCTGAACCCGAAGGAAACCAACGAAACACAGACGACCAACAAATCCAGTAAGTTGAAAGCCGAGCGACAAAACGCCCCTTCGTGTAAAACCAAGCCGTACGAAATGACTTTGAGGCAAATTTCGATGGTAAACACCGTCGTAAAGAAATAATCGAAGTAATTCAAAATCTAAAAAATACATATTTTTAAAACGAGGATTTTTATGTAACTCTATTACAAAATCACACTAATTAATTTTTCTACCTTATTTCTATCCGAATCTGTGTTCACAGGATCTTCCGCGGCCAACATGGCGGATGAAATCAGGATGCACGCCAAGATGATATTTCCAAAGTAATTGTGGTTGCACAGCCAGTGACACAAAACCCGAAACCTAACTTAACATGATTACTCCTCTGCGCTCCGTATGATATAACTACAGTTGATTTTGGAGAGCAACAGTTTGTTTGAGAAACCAAAAATATTTTTACAACAATAATGGGAGTAAGCTACGGATCCACCCCAATCATGCCAGATAGTTTCCTCTCGTTTTTGTTTTTTACTTTGTTGTTGCAATGCAGGAATAAATAAGAAGGAACTAGGAGGAAGAAGAAGGAGGTAGAAGAGGAAGTAATATACATCCGGTGGTAATTCTTGCATCTCCACCGTCTTCATGCGAGACATATTGCTGCATGGCTGCCATAACCTAAATACTTAGCTTCTCCAACAATAACAAAAGATTTACACAACATGACCCAGAAGAAGAACAATACGAATCCAATGTACAAATCCAACTACTTCAAACGAATTACTCTTAATTGCTACACAACATTACAACACGCGTGCAATACTTTGCAAATGAAGACTACACCAGCAGTGTTTACAAATGAATTTTTTCCCGAGTTTTGAAATACAAGAGATTCTTTGTATCCCGCTAAGGTTTAGTGCAGAAGCGAGCTACAGAAATACTAGTTCCCCAAATAAAATGTGAATATTGGGAACATACGAACTCTACGGAAATAAAAAGCTGTCGGACGTGCGCAATTAAATGCTAATGTTATGGTACTGTACATCAACTTCTCCTTTGAGCCCAAATTAAAATCACATTTATTTCAAAAGCTGAACTTAAGAATGGTGGGCTCAAAGGATTGTGCTACTGAACATTCAACAGAAAGCTGTGGGTATTTTAAATACAAATTTGGATTGTCAGTGAAAAATGAGAAGGGAAATCTTTTTCGGAAAAGACGGAATTGTGTTCCCTAAACTAAGCAAACCTGTTGGTATGCGAAAAAACGAAGAATGACGAGTAAGGCGGAATGGGAGTCGTTTTGGAAGGTCGTGTCATAGCTGACATTCGCCTAGGACGCATTGTTACGCGCGTTTCTTCCTCTTCTTCTTCAGGCACTTCACCGTCTTCAGCCTCCTCTTCTTCCTCCTCCTCGTCATCTAATCCTATATTTTTGGACCAAAATCAGAAGAAAAACATGGTTTGTCTTATTAAAAATAGAAAAAGCACTATGGGTGTCCACCGCATCGCTTAAGGGTATACAAAGCCAATGAACGCCTTGCCCCTTCCTTTCCCCAGCGAAAAAGCTAAACTGTCACTGGCAAAAAGTTAGAATGTTCCGACGCCCCCGTGTGGGCTAACCTGTTTGTACTTGAGAAGACAAAAAAGCTGGAGCCTTTAGGAATTGGTTTGATATGAACTTTGGTATCCAAATCGGATAACCGGCGTGGACGCATGGTCGGTCTTTGTTCTGAACGATTCGCATCTTCACGGTTATCTTCATCTTCATCCTCTTCATCTTCGTCGTCATCGCCGTCTTGAAGAGATTTTCCGGTTAAGTAGTCAAGTTTGAAATGAACCACAGAAAAGGTTACAACAACAATCAAAATGTTAGTCGTTCTCAAGAATCGCATATCGTTACAGGAACCTATTCTTACTGTCAAAGAGCAAATGCTTTCATTATCAGTATTTAATACTACCTGTGTTACATTAATCTCTATATTCAGTGGCGTAGCTAGAGATTTTTAACGGTACGCATTTTACAGATTTGGATATCAAAATTGAAAGTGGCGCCTTTTTGGTGGCATAGGTTCGTTTCGGTGCTCTAAGGTCAGTTCGATGCCTTACGTTTATTAAAAAGAAATTGGTACGCAAATTCGTACTGTGCGTATGACTGGCTAAGCCACTGACTCATTAATACTACCAACATTACCTTTGCTTTCACTATCCGCGTTTTCATCTTCGTCGTCCAGATCGATTTTGATATTGTCATCTTGAACATCCACTTCTTCACCGTCTTCGTCCTTGCTACCATCTCCTTCGCTCCCTTCTTCATTCTCGTCTTCCTCGCCGTTTTCTTCGTTATCGGCTTCTGAATCCTGTTCGTCGGCCTAAACAGATAAAATTAATAAAGATAAGTGTCTCGTTCCAAAAAAAAACACAAATGATATCTTCTTACATCAGCTTCTTCCTGTTCTTTTTCAATGGCTGTCAACGATTCCGCGTCAGCCAAGTTATCCACAGCAATGGCCAAGAAGACATTGAGCAAGATATCTAACGAAATACAGAAAACGCGTGAGCGTAAGAACCTTTAATGGAATATGGAACAGATTGATTCCCATGTACCAATACATCAATAACTTTCATTAGCATTCTTAACTCCATTGCTTTCTATGTTAGTCATCTGAGAAAAAGATCATATTCACTCAGAAAATCAGAAAATCATTTGTAGCTTTCTTAGAGAATCTATTCTTCAGAGCTGTTGTAGTTTCTCTTATGTAAAAATTAGTCATTTTCCCACGACAGTAGCATTGAATGAGTTTAACAATGCCGCCTTGGATCCGGATGCTGAGTGGGAACGGGGGTATAGGTAAGATCAGTTTTTACCACAAGAAACTCACTCTAGTGCCCTGTAACTTACAGTTGCCGCAAATGAAGAGGATTATGAAGTAAATGCAAGCCAAGATGCCCATCGACGCCACGCCTCCATACGCTCGGATGCCGTCGTACATGACAACGTTCCAATCTTCACCGGTCAAAATCTACCATTAAAAAAATAGACGCAAATAAAAGAATACGGTTGGGCGTTGGAACGTTCAATGGTGATTTTTTTCGATTAGTAAGAGGGAAAAAGAAACAAGTTTGTATGAAAAACTAGCTGACCTGGAAGACAGTTAGAAGGCTTTGCCAAAAGGAATCAAAGTTATGTCTAGGCTTGTATTCTCCCTCGAAGCTAAACTTCCCTCCAAAGACTTGCATGCCTAATAAGGCAAAGATTACGATGAACAGGAAGAGCAGGAGTAAAAGTGAAGCGATGGACTGGATGGAATTGAGCAAGGAAGCCACCAGGTTGGACAGCGATCGCCAGTACCTAAAGAAGAGTGGGAAAAGAACCGCCACCGATCCGAAACATTGAACGTTGTCCTCATCAATTAAATCCACAAGTCAACCAAAGAAAAATCATGCCGATCATTGTTGCACTAGACGGTGGAATCTCATGCATTTCGACCCGAGGTTTGGTGATTAGGGAAAGAACCGGTGCAGATGGAATTGTGACCTAACTCGTCAACAGATTGAGTACAACATTATCATGTTACAGCTTGAAAGTAATACGCATTGGTCACCATAACTAAGCATCTGACAAGAACATTTAGTATTCTACTTAGCGTCGTGTCCCAACTGACAGCAAGGCGCGCTGTAAATTAGAAAAGGTGAAAAAATAGCTACTCACCTGGAAAACCGTGAGCAGCGCTTGCCAAAAGGAATCAAAAGCGCTGCGATGGTTAGAATCGGGCACAAACTTGCCACCGAATAACTGCATGCCAAGCAAGGCAAACGTGAATACGAGCAGGAAGAGGATAACGAGCAAAGAAACGATAGATCGAATGGCGTTGATAAGCGAGCGAACCAAGTTGCCCAACGAGCGCCAATACCTCCAGAAATACAGAAAATTCTCATACTGGGGCGTGCAATAAATCATTCAACTACTCCACTAAAACAAACTACGGAACTGAGAGCACACCGACGTATAAAACGGTGGTCTCCAAAGAAAACAAACTAAATGAACTGAGCATAATGCATTTGACTCCCATGCTACAGAGATCATAATTAATTTCGTCCATCTGAGGACTTTTTGTCATTTGTTTGCCCTTCGAACACACACAGCGTATCCCTTACATAAAACGAGAACACAGTCAGATCTTTGTGCTGAACAGCTTACTTGGTAACTTTGAAGACACGAAGTAATCGTACACAACGCAGCACAGATACGCCCAAAGGAGGCATCACGTCCGTTTTAGTTAAGACAACTTCCATGATCGAGCTAAGAACCACGAAACAGTCGAATCGGTTGAATAGTGAAACGAAATAACCCTGTCAACAACAACACACACATTCACATTAGATTCTCTTGCCCATGATCCCAGAACTTTCACTCTAACGTTCTGATTTGCACCTTTACTGAATCGATGTAATTTCTTCGGAGAACAATATAAGAATGACAAATGGATCATAAGATTCTCCCCGGATCTTACACTTACTTGAAATCCTAAACTGTACATCTTGAGCAGCATTTCCATGGTGAACAAAGCCACGAAGAAAAGATTGGTCACTTCTACGTAACCCACAGAGAAAGTTAGGGACAGGGGCATGCTAGCTAATTAACTCAGATAAACCTTGAAAGTAATCCAGCCAAGCCGGTTGTTTGTAATGTTCGGTGGCCAAAACACCCGTGTTGAGAAACACCAAAATGATGATGAGCCAATAAAAGGCTTGGGATTTGACAGCCTTACGACACGCACGGCGCATTCGACGATTCACGCGATCCCAGTTACGTTTCTTCTGTTCCCACCATGACGGTTGAGCCTCACTTCCATTTTCTTCCATTTTGTCTGAACATTCCGTCTCGTTGCTCGTTTTGGCTATTCAAGTGGCCCCACATTCCATCAGAAAAAAAAGAAATAATTCAAGTCTCATTAAAAGAAAGGAGAAGTACATAAAAAAACACACATATACACAACCGAGCGCCAAAAAAATTAGATGACAATACGAAGTACGTAAAAGTATCCATCTACGTACTTGAGGTAAAAACATACACAGTAATAGTTGTAGCTAGCCAAGAAAAAGCAAAAACATGTTATCGGTAGAGATCGACGGATTTCTACGAACACAAAAATAGTTTTGTAAAGCTTCTTACGATGTTTGGAATCCTCGTGCATTCGATCTTCCCCTTCCGGTTCGATATCTTCAGCTTGGGTGATCCAATCCAAGTATCCTCGCAAATCTTCTTCGATTTGCTGTTTCTCGCGCAGTTTATGGAAATCACCTCGCGCTTTGGCTTTTTCTCTCTCTTTAGAAAATTCACTACGACAGACAGAAAAAAGTGGTTACACACTCAAAATTTGCTGTACTACTCGAATTCTTACGCAAATGTGTAAACCACGTAAAAAAATCCCATCGAAATGTTATGCACTCGTACACAAAAACCTGTACACATTCTTCCTAAGGCTTACCCGCTCAATACACCCAAAATGAGATTCATGACGAAAAAGGCTCCAATAATCACCATAGATACGAAATACATCCATTGCCACGCGTTTCCCATCGAATCTTGGATCTTTTAACCCCGATTCCGTCACCAAAGCCAAACAGGCCAGCACCAAAGAAAAAACAAGCGGAAAGAGAGAACAATTAGGAAACATTAGTGTTAAATCACACAACTATCCCACAAATCTCATCTCCTGGTCTTCTTTCTTCCCTTTTTCCAATAATTAGTGGATAGTCTTACGATGAATTACTCTAGCGACCACCACCCGAGTCTCCTGGCTGACTTAAGTAAGTAATTAAGATTGCGAAAAGAAAAACGGCATGTGTAAGGTGAGAAGAATCACGAAAGCTTGCGAGTCACATGTTCTGGTTTCTTTTTGGCAGTGTCTTTTTCTTTAGTTGGCGTCTTGGTAGTTCATAGACGGAAACTTACCCACTTAGTACCCCCAATACGAGATTGAGGACGAAAAAGGCTCCAATAATCACCAAGGATACAAAGTAAATCCACGGCCAACTATATCCCATGGCATCATTCACCTACATAACAGATCGATCGTTTCTCGAGTGCCCTTATAATGGCTTAAAAGTACGACACGCCCGTAAGGCAAAATTATGGTGGTAATTATTGACGCGTGAACGGTCTAAGCTTAATCGACACTCAAGCCGCAATGTGTTCAGCAGTATTCGGTGTTCGACAAATAGGTGTAAAGAAAAATTTCTTACATCGTACAGGACGTCTGTCCAGCCTTCAAGAGTAACGCACTGGAAAACGGTTAACATGGCCAAGCCAAAATTGTCAAAATTGGTAATGCCAAAATTGGGGCCTTCCCAACCACTCTGGCAAACCATTTCGTCAGATATGGCACTGCACTGAAAACCTCCGTCACCGCACGGATGAGGATCAGCCATTCGTTCGCCTGGAACAATATATACGAGAAAGAGTTTGCTTTGAAAAACGACACATTATGCAAAGAAAAGCGCAAGGAAAGAGAATCTTGGTTATTGTTTCTACGTCGTCACTCTGAAATGTTCAGCTACGTACACTTCCAGTCACTTGATGAATAATCATCGGTCAAAGGACAAAAATGTGGTCCATAAATAACCAATACTCCTTATACACGGCAATCAAGTGTGCTAGTTTGAGCAGAGAAGACTAGAAATAATTTTAACACAGGGGTAACTCAACACACACCAGAGCTGCGCAAATTCAATTCACTGATTTTGACTTAAATGCAATTTCATTTTCATTCAGTCTGTCCACCGCTAAAGTTTTCTGAACTGAACTGACTTACGAAACTGCCGAATTTGTATGGACAGACTTTTAAAAAAAAAATTAATCAAGAAAATTTTACTTCAAATTTTTCTTTCCAATTTCGACGATTTATAAATACAGTTTCATACAGAAGAAATACGTATGGGTCTTGAAAACTTAAAAACTATGCTCTTTTTCATTCATTTACTGAGCCCATACATAAATTTCAGTTTAGACTACTTGTTGTTTGCTTTACTTGATCTACCTTTGAATGGAATTTGACTTGACTTGAGAAAAGCCCGAAATGAACTAAATTGACTTCATCCGAAAACAATGGACCATAATTTCACTTCAATTTAATTTCAGAAAATCGTTTTGAATTTCGTTTGAATTGATTCCAATTTCCTTGAATTTGCCCAGGTTTGACAAAAACTATAACACAAAATTACAGACATTTACAAAGAGGGTGGGGAAATCGGAGCTCTGTAAATAAAGCACAATACTTTAAAATTAACTTTATGAGAAAATAAAAAATTCTTAGAACATTTAAAACACGTCCGATTTCGCCCTCGCCGTGATGAATGGTATCTTCTTCTCCTTGTTATGCTCACTATTAAATATAAATAACTGTAAAAAAAAGTATTTTCGACGTAAGATGCAAGTTGACCAATAAGCTTAGCTCTAAATCTAATTGAACAGAAAGACGGTAACGAGTAACGCTTACGTCGTGAGGAGAGAAACAAAAAAACAACAAAAAATTTCAGCTTCCAACTCGCTAAACTAATCTCACATTAAGCGACAAAAGAGCTGTCCTTGGATACGAATTTAACAAAAGCAAGAATACCGGAAGAAACACGCTGTGTATAAAGCTTTGAAATGAACAGTTGTTAATTAGCTGTTTTTTTAAAAAACTTCAACTGAAGGCAGTTAATTAGTAAAATAATATTTTCAGAATTCAAAATCTTAGCATTTTTTACTATGTGTATAAATTTCACTGTAACGAACTTTTAGCAGAAAACTCCAAGCTTTCCAAATTCGTCAGCGCAAGTTCAGCTACACGAGTTTGAACTGCCATCCTGGGATCACGGGCTGAAGCCTATTTTGCTCCACCGTGACTTTAGTACGAAGGTTTTTCAGCCTTCTGAGGCTGGTTACCCATTTGTTATTTGGCAAGTACAGTTATTTTGATCCATGATGAGCACATCCATGTTTAGTGGAGTGTTAGACAGGTTTCTTACTGAATACGCAATTTTTTCCAAGTATAGCCTACATACAATGTCTCTTCGCTGTGCTTTTGTCACCAGCAAAGCCGATCGACGCCACTTTGGAGTGTCCGAGTTTAGTTTCATTTGATGGGTGCTACTAGTCCTATTCATGACGGCTTGATTCCAAATTAAGCCTCACAGCCATAGGTTTTGAATTTTGACCTGTGAGGTGCATCAGCTGATCAAACGCGTGAAGAAGTAATTGAATTTGATCGACACTAAGTTTTTGGACTGCCGCCCGTCGTCAAATGTCATACCCATTGAGGCTTAACTGTCAAGCATGGGTGGTACGACTTGGCCTGGCTCCATTCCGATAGATTTCTGAGTACCAGCGCTGCAATACCGAAAAAGCTAAGAATCAATTTCTACCATTTTTTAAATACAGATGCGGGTGGTTTTCGTATCATACTGATATCTGTGACGTCACATTCCAGATGTGTTAGAGAAGAAACAACTGGACAGCGTTGGGCACACTATGCCGCCTTGACGTTTTGTTTACAGTGAGTTTGACCTTGCACGCCTGTCAAGCACATTAATAATAATGTGAAGTCGTACACCATCCGTAACACATCCGACACCATCTTTCAGCATGGTGGCGAACGACTGATTAATACACCACGGAACAATCCAAAGTAGTTGAACACAAATAAAGGATATTTAATAATTCAGGTTAGGCACACTTCAAATCCATCTTTCCGAAATAGCTTCTTTATACAGCGGAACCCACTTAATTGCAACTCGCATAGCGACAAGACCCGCCTAATCACAAGCAAATCTCAAGGCCCGTTTCACTCCCATTTAACGCAATGGAGACGAACCTCGGATTAGGCCAACTCGGTTAATGACAGATCTCGCATATCAGCAAGTTTCTTTTCTTCTCCACAGGTTATATTAAAATCTTATGTCGATCCGTTTAATCGCAACCAGCTAAGAGCATACATAACTAAAAATAAGTGCCCGGCAAATTCCTAGAAAAGCTTCCTGGGCTTCTTGTTTAGAGCCATGTCATAAGAAGAATAAGCCTTTCACCTTTCACCCTTCACCTTTCTCTATTTCCTGTTCTATACTTCGCGATCTCCAAGTACGCGACTTTGTCTTTAACCCAGCGAGTTGAAGTGTTGTCGCTCCTGGAAAAAAGTGAAACACAAGTGTCAATTGCACGAAAGTTCGGTGTTGACCCTAGTG
This sequence comes from Triops cancriformis, assembly GCA_020615345.1. Lineage (NCBI taxonomy): Eukaryota > Metazoa > Arthropoda > Branchiopoda > Notostraca > Triopsidae > Triops > Triops cancriformis. Next base: position 21,227 of record JAHZNP010001229.1, read on the forward strand.
TAATTACAAATATTAAAAAATATAAGGAAAATATTCTGGACAATTGGCGAAAAAACTTGAACCCAGACCGGAAGCGTAAAAGAACCGGAAAAGCTGAAGACGTAGAAGAAGCTTTGCTCAGATGGTTTAGTCAAGCACGTAGCAGACAGTTACCCGTCAACGGTCCAAAATATTGTTAAACAGCGTTTAATCACTGACTTTTTCTCGAAGAAGTAGTAAAATATGAGTTTTTTTGGTGATTTTAACTGAAGTTTATTTCATAGAGTACTATTTATTTAGTATTAAATACAAGCATATAAGGATGTAGTATTTTTTCACTCCATTGGTAAATCTATATGTTGTAAACCGTCACCTCGGATAACCCCAATGCCCGCTTAAAGACAAGACTGCTGGTCTGTCCCGGGCCCTTGCAATTAAGCGGGTTCCACTGTATCAGATAATAATTCAAGTAGAACTAACCCGTAAGAAACAGGTTCATTAAAGGCAAATCTTATTGTCTACCGAACGGGAAGACGGAGTTGCTGTTTTGGATGAGCCTCCATTTTATTGTGAACCGCGTTGGCATGGATGTGCATTTCTCGTGTACGGCTCAACTAGATGGCTTCCCGCTTACAGTTTTTGATATACTGCGCTCAAAACACAGTAGTACTAGCAGTGTTTCGGAACGGACCCGAAATCGTTCCGTTCGTTCCGTTCTTTTGAACGGAACGGAACGGCACTACCTGGTGAATGAACGGGAACGGAACGTCGCTTGTTCGTAAATGTCGTAAATGAACGGGAACGGAACGGCTTTTTCGGACCGTTCTTTTCCGTTCCGGGCGCGTCATCTGTTGGCTATCGGATAAATTTGTCATTTCACTAACCAAGGGGCTTGAAATAAAAAAAATGTTTTCTTTTAAATTTCCCGCTTTAAATTTTTTTAATTACTAATTTATATCGATATTTAATCATTTTCTTAAAAATCGATATTTATATCGGAACGGTAATGAACGGAACGGAATTTGTGGAAAATCCACCGGAACGGAACGGTGAGAGTTAACCAGAAGAACGGGACGGAACGGTCGAACATTGCGAAAGAACGGAAAAGAACGCCGTTCCGGCCGAGACTGCTGTTCCGAAACACTGAGTACTAGGGAGAGAGAAAATAAGCCCGCCCACTGCCTTTTGTTTGTAAAGAAACTTGCTCTGAGAGTAATTTGCTCTGCATATTGTGCTTTGTGTTCAATTTGTTTTGTTAGACTGGATTTAATTCTGTATTTTTATTTATATTTAAGTTTCTTATATCGTGGATTGTTTGGTCGTTCTTCGATTTCTAAGCTATAAAATAGTTGGTTTACGTCAAGAAAACTATAAATATTTCCGGAAAGTAGAATATCATCTGATCATGAGAGTAATTATATATTACTAGAAAACATCTATAGAGTACGGTAGTACTTCATATAATGCATTCGAGTGGGGAAAAGTGTGAACGGGTTTTCTCCAAAACCATAGGAGTTAGTGGTATGTGTTGGGTACTAAAAAATGCAGCAAAAAATCTAAACGAGAAATTCGTATTTCATGATCGTGAGTTTTATAGGAGCGGAGATATTTGTAATTGTTTGAAAGCATCTCACATTCCTTTCGCATACTTTCGTACATCTATAGAGTACGGCAGTACTCTTATATAATGCATTCGTGGTGGGAAAAAAGGAACTCGGTTTTCTCTGAAACGACACAAGCTACTGGCACGTGTTAGGTACTGAAAAATGCAGGAAAAAATCCTGTAGTGTGATTTATATTTTTTATGTTCGTGATTTTTATGAGAGGGCAGATATTTGTAATCTTTTGGAAAACGTCTTGCATTCCATTCGCATTCTTTCGTACACTTTTCGTTGCTATTGTCACGTCAGGAAAAGAAAGGGTTCAGGTCAGAAAAGGAGGGGTTTCTTGACGTCACGACTAAGGCACACTGAACTGGGCCGTCCGTATGAATTCGCATTCTTTCGTACACTTTTCGTTGCTATTGTCACGCTAGGAAAAGAAAGAGGGTCGATTGCTTTGGTGGTTTGTGAAATGACACATAGGTGCGAAAACTAATTCCCTTGTGTACTGTGCGGTATTCCCTTGCAAAGCAGGGGTTCTCTCTGGAAACAGGGTGATACCCTGTAAAAAAAATCGTGGGTGCAAAATGCTATTAAAAGTTGTTCGACTGATTTTCTGTAGCTAGGAGAGACTGGTTTTGAAAGAACATCAAATCAG
>JAHZNP010001230.1:0-23340 GCA_020615345.1 Triops cancriformis
CAAGAAATGACAGATTGCAAAACGTTTGGTAAATTACTATGCTCTTCCTCGTTCCTATTTACTGCTCACTTTATAAGTAATCAGAAGAATGTAGCGCGGGACGAATTATTTGAAATTAGTAAATTTTAAAACTCAAATGTCATACCATAAATAATATCAAATTACTTTTTCCCTTTATGTGGTTCCGTTTACATTCCTTCCCTGAGATTTACGTAATTCCTTATTTAGACACTCCTTACGTAATTTTTCCCCAATACATAAACTGCTGTCATGACATTTGAATTTCCGAAAATACTGCTACATTTTTTAAAGGTAAGCCAACTACTGTGTAGCTTAGAAACCGAAGAACCAATTAAAAACCATTTCATAATATAGAATACATTGTATTATTTGATTCCAGTACAAAGCAAACATCCTGAAAAGAGCTACACTACTACTGTAAAACAATTCTCTCATGCAAACCAAATAATTCACGATACAAGAAACTTCAATAAAAATTAAAACACAAAGAAATTTACTGTATAACAGAAATTAAACGAAAAAACTCAAACGCAAATTACTCACAGAGCAAGTTTGTTTACAAACAAAAGGCAGTGGGCGGGCTTACTTCGTCTCTCCCTAGTACTACTGTGCTTTTGGGCTGAGTAGAACTAAAACCAAGGACGGGAAGCCATCTGGTTAAGCCGTACACGAGAAAATGTAAATCCAGCTCGACTAGGTACACAATAAAACGAAGGTTCATCCAGAACGGGAACCCCGTTGTCCCGTTCAGTACACAATAAAATTCGCCTATTTAGAGGCTTCTAACGAATTGTGTTATGTTAGGTTAAACTAAATTAAACAGCTAACTCCTTAGTACGACCAATCTGTAGCAGTAAAGTCAGTAAGTGCACCTTGTTACTTTACAGTCCTTTACTACTAAAAATTTACCTACTAAATTTACTACTAAAAGTCCTTTACTACTTTATCCTTTACTACTAAAATTGGTCTCGCAAGGAGTACAAACTCACACGTAACTACATGACGCGTTTCGGGCAGTGTTCCGGAACTTTTCAGAAAAGTTCCGTTCGTTCCGTTCATTTGCCCCGGAACGGAACGGAACGGGACTTTTGGGGAACGGAACGGCTTTTTCGGTCGTTCCTTACCGTTCCGGCTAAGCCACCTGTTGGCCGCAGTGAAAAGCTGCAAAATTGGTTTTACGACGTTAGTTCATTTAATTCAAAATTTTAAATTTCCCGGTTTTACATAAAAAATATATCAAATAATTAATTATCGGGTTTTTTCTTCCGATATGATAATCGATTTTTATATCGGAACGGAACGGAACTTCTTGAAAAACGGGCCGGAACGGAACGGAACGATGAAATTTTCCAGAGGAACGAAAAGAACGCCGTTCCGGCCACGACTGCCGTTCCGGAACACTGGTTTCGGGAGCATATTTTAGCCTATGTGTGCCACCTATTGGGAGCTTTAGCAAAAGCTTAGTAGAGGAACACGAACTCCCGCCTTATAAAAGACGCGTTTCGGGAGCAAGGAAGGGGACTGGGGATCAAGAGTTATACTTTTGAACTTGAGGAAGGGAAGGTGCTCTAATGGTGAGCGTACATCAGTGGTCAGAAAAAAACTATCTAAAAAGAGGCACACTGCACAGGTAGCAGCCTTTCACTGCTGAAAGCTGCCCCAGCTGACTTTCAAACCTCTGAGGGCCGTGTTCTGGGAGACGTATTCTAGCAGTGAAAGGATACGAAACAGCCATTTGAGCCTCCTGTCCGGATAGTTTTTTTATGACCACTACTGTACACTCTAGAAATTAAAGATATGTACTAATTTTGTGCGACTTCACTTAACCTAATCTAACTTAACCAATCCCAGCTTAACCTAACCTAACTTTACCTAACCTAACCTAATTTTACCTAAACTAACCTAATTTTACCTAACCTAACCTTACCTAACATACATTAACCTAACCTAACTTAACCTAATTTAATTTAACCTAACCTTACCTAACATACATTAACCAACCTAATTTAATTTAACCTAACTTTACCTAACATACATTAACCAACCTAATTTAATTTAACCTAACTTTACCTAATCGAATTTAACTTAACCTAACTTAAACCGAGTGGCCACTGAATTACAACAGAGTGGCCTCCTACCGGGAGCTATCCAAAGCGGTGCTCCCGAAACGCGTCAATTAGTCGCAGCTCTAAGAAGCCATTTTAAGAACTTAAGTATCGCTAAGTGTGAGGAACTTAAGTTCTATTGTTTTCAGTTTCCGTTAAAAATAGTCAATTTCTTATTTATCTGGCACAGAGTTCCAGCTTTCTTCTGGCTATTCCGGGCACGGGCGTAATGGCATAACCTAGGATCTAAATACTTCCTAACGACAAGTTTAATTAAGGATGGTCCATGCTTTTCTTCTTCCGACAACTGAGTGTCATGCTCGGGAAGTTTTCCAAAGATACTTTCTTTTGTCAAGTGACTTCCGTAAATATTACTCAGTAGGCGAGTTTCAAGTCCTTCCACTGGTGGAATGCCTTCAGCTGAAGCTAGTACCATGCGGAAGAAACGTTCACATAAGCGATATAAATAGTGCACAAGTCTACTAGGTTTGCAGTAAACTCGACAGCAGTCATTGTCGCTTTTTACTGCTATAAGATCTGTTGAGTTTTTTCCGGAACCTCTTTACTCAAAATAAAGCTACGACACTGCAAGCACGACAGAGTTTTTAGGCTCATCAATTTTCTACTAACGAATCCACCAACGTAAGTAATTACGTCTTCTGTAAATATACTAAAGCAATCTAATTCAGAAAACTCTAAATATTCGTGGTCGGGTAGTTCATCAAGATTAGCTCCTGCAACAAATCTTGAAGGCAGTGAATGTGAGACCAGTAAATCCTACTTCTCAGCTTCATTGCGAAGTTTCTTGGCGATGTCAAAAAGAAAATTGAAATGTTCCTCAGTAACAATTTCCATTTTTAACCACTTTAATTTCGTTCCGCACTAGAATTTTACTGTATGCGGGCGCAAATTGCGTGCGGTCGGGTTGTCGTAGTAACCGCCTTTGCTGCGGGTCACTCCGAAAAACATTTCCAAGTGATCCTGACTCGTTGCATAGGTTGACAAAAACTCAAGTTTTTCACTATCAATCAGATAATCGTAAATACCTCTCAAACTTTGAATACAAATTAGAAAACCTAAGAAGCCAGTTTTGCGACCGCTACTCAGCACATTAATTGGTTTCTCTGAGGAATCGCAGACGCAAATCTCCTCAAGCAAACTCTCTATTTCTTTCAGGCAGCCAAACATTTTGTTGGCGTTGTTCTTCTGCATTGCTGCTTTGAAGGAGGGAACGCTAGGAAAACACGAATTTAAAATATAAAAAATATCATTGATTGCCAAAAGGAGTAACTCCGTTGGAGCCGAATCACTAAAGCTACCAAAACAATTCAAACGACAGTGTTTTAAGCTTTTGGCAACAGAGGTGCTAAAAAGTTGAACTGCTAGTTTTACTTTCATTTTCAGTTTGTAAAATTGACGTGAGGATCTTTGAGTCGGTTAGCTGACACAAGACCCTCGCCTTTCTGAATCTCATTCAGAGCCTCAATATGCTCCCACTTTGTTTCTCTATTACCGTCACCCATGTAGTTTCCTTTTCTCGCTGAAAGTTTTACGCACCAGTTTCAGAATGTGACTGGGGATCTGGGAAAATGTACACTTTTTACTGGCATCTGATGGATGATCAAAATGCGAGGTGCGATACGGATGGTCGGCGAAAGCACCTAATTTCTTTGCCATGGAGAAGTTTGTGTGAGTGCCATCAAATGTCAGTGACACTACCTCAAGCCCATGGTCATAGAGCAACATGAGAGCCCAGATGACCAGATTCTTCTTCTCTTCTGCACTGAGTCCCGCAGTCAAAAAGTAACCTATCGGGAGTTTCCATCCCTCATTCAAGCATGAAGCCATAAAGACTAGAGCTTCCTTTGCTTCTGACAAACCGTCATCGTCTAAGTGGTCACCTAGGTCCACTCTGCCCACAAATCTTTTCTTGGCGATATCATATTCGACATGATTGCGAATATGAATCTCGTCAAAGATTAAAGAACAAAAAATATTTTTTTTCGAATCAGCGTTCCTTTTTGCCTCCAACACGAGTAATGCGTGGTGCGAGAAACCTGGTGAACCGTCAGTACTCCTGTACCAACGATTAATAGTCTTTGGATGAGGCAAAATGTTCAATAGCTTTTCCCTAACGGATTCGTACGCTCTCACCGAGTGAAAGTGGAGAGTGGTTGCAAACACTTTCAGCTCGTCAGTAAATTTAATGGTAGAGTTTTCATTTCGTTTACTAAGTAAGTTGCTGACGATTGTACCAGCAACTGTTCCTGACAAGCAGCTTGTTACTGCTTCTGCTCCAGATTCAGATAACCCTTTTTTCTTAATTCCGGTACCATAGTCTTCAAAACGTTAATTTGAGCAAGCGCTCTGCGATTCCTCATCCGAACAGTACGAATTTGCTTGTTTTTTTTTCTTTTCTCTAACCTCGTATGCACTCAATTGCTTCCGTAATTTGTGTCGTTTAACTAATGTAAGGGAGGTAGTAAAACCCTCGTCAAGCTTACTTTTCTTGGGTCGACCGCGTCGAAGAAATGAGAGCTTGCGCCTTACTTTAGTATTAATCAGTTTCTTGTTTAAGCGTTTTGGGGTACCATCAGCAGAAGAAACTTGCTGGTTAGCATTTTCCGCATGCTCGGTAAGAAGCTCTACCTCACATAATGCTTGAGGGAAAAGATCAGTATCAGCCAAACTAAGATCTAAGGAGTTGCTCGAAGTACTCACAATCGGTAAGCTTTTTTCGAGTAGTTATGGAAAAATAGGATATCACTGTTGTTAATCTGAAAAGTGTCAACTGGTGAAATATGTTGACACTCAGTTTCCTTTTTAAAAACAGTGGGAAGAGCGTCTGGTTTTAAAAGGCGTATTTTTTTGCCCTCCACAAAAGAGTCCGGAGCTAAATGCTTCGAGTAGACTGTGTTATGACGATTAAAGCGGTCTGGAAGACATTTTCGTGCCAGTTTATTGCGTGAAGCCAATTGTGGAATTGACTTTCATTGATTGGTAACTTATGAATGTAACGGGACTCACCTGAGTTGTCTCCCTATATTTTTGTCGACAACTTGGTACAATGCATATGGACTGCATTTCAGGTTTTCAAACTGTAATGGATGTAGTCGAACGAGATATTGTGACAAAGGTAAATGGAAAACGTTAAACGTCACGAACTCACTTCCAAAAGATTAACAGAAACACTAAAAGAATCGCTAGAGTTGAGCTAGGGTTGAATCACAAAGTTGTTTGAACCACATACACGGAAACTGGGTTCAACCTTAATTTGTGTGATAGAGAAACGTTTTGCTTAACGCGAAGAATTTTTCCAAGAAAAGAGAAAGTAAGCTTCATGTGAAACGGTATGAACGAAAGTAAAGTAAATCAGAATAGAGATAAGTATAAATGAGTAGAACAAAAAAAGGAAAGAAACTCGCCTCTTTCGTATTAAAACACTTATATTATGAATCATCGCATGTATTCATATTTGCTTTAAGTATTATATCGTCAATCCGCTGCTCTTTTAATATTTTATTTCTTCTGTTATATTTGTAATGAAAGAACTCAGCGTTGAGGTCTCCTTGACATTAATACCATGTGTCGATGGTGGTCGGTACCATTTCTCTTGCAGGCAACTGTATTTGCTAAATTACGGCCGTGATTTAAGGGCAAACGGGAAAGGTTACGCCAGTAAAGGTTACTTTCCTTTTTTGTTCCGGTGCCATCTGGCAACTAGTGAGCATGTTGTGTTGATCGAAAGTGCTGAATGAAAGTGTGACGATTAATAAAAGAGATGCTTGACAAATGAATCGCTATGTATTTCCTTTCAATACGTGTCCAAAGCCACTACATCTACGAGTTACAGTATATAACACACAGATAAATTTCATAGAAAGTAGCGACTGAATACGAAAAATGAGTTCCAAGTTAAAGGTTGAGAAACAAAGACATGTCGCAGGATTAATCGTCCAAGAGTCGTTCGAACGGTTAAGATGATCTACCTTTCTGAGCCCTGGAGGAAAGTTTCCGCGACCTAAAAATATATAAGTAGCAAAAAAATATTGTATTCCAGAATTTCACCTACATTCGTTTGTCCCTCCTCTGGGGCGTAACATTTGGCTTCAATCCTTGAATTAAGCCCCGACCGAAACCTTCCATAACTTTGGATACAGCGTTTTGGTTTATTGACGCACTCTGACACAGCTCCTTCGTAATTGTTCTGAATGTCGCTATTATAACTTCTTTGAAGTCTTCCACATTATATTCGTTGCATACTTCTGTATCTACGAGGGAAAAAAGAAGTAGAAGCACAGTTAAATAACTCCATAAGGCTTAAGTTCAGTATAAAATTGTAAAATATAAATACTTTTACCTTCATTTGGTTGTTTCTCTGCAACTTGTTGAACATCGGTGTTGGCACTCTGTTCTTTGGTTGGTTCTGACATGGCCGTGTTTTACAGGACTATATTGACAGACGTATTATGCAAAATGTACAATAAACGTGGCGTTATATAGGTACCCAAATGTAACGTCACTTAGATTAAGCCTTGTATACTGGCATGTGGAAGAGTTCAAGGCATGTTGTTGAGCAACTGCGACCCTATATTTGTCAATGCCGAAACCGTGTAAGTTTCTTTATAGTTTGTGCCGAAATAGTTTCTGTCAATTCCTTGTAGGTTTGGTAGCACGATACAAGGGAGACTTTGTCGTAATGGAACAAATCTTTTGACTTGCTAAACAATAAAAAGTATTCACTCTTTACCCTTGGGATAACATATTTAAAAAAGTTCTGTTCCCAAGAGACTACTTCCATACATAGGGAAGGACATGTGGCGTAAATAGGGTAACGAAAAGGTTAGAAGTGTTTTGAATTTCCCTCCAGTTGGCAGCTGCACAACGTCCAGAAATTGATATATTTGTTCTGGTATCGATTTCTTTTTCAGAGTCCCGTTGAAACTTCCCGCTAAAAGCAACGCGACGGTTGAACAGGTTTGGCCAGCCCCCTTCTCTTAGGGGACTAGCCTGAGGCTTTAAAAAGTTGTAACAAGAATCCCATAAGGAAAGGTCTCAATGTTCATTCTAGTCCTCTATGGTATTTATGTATACTTTGTGTGCACTTTTTGCGGTTCCCGAGTTTTGTCCGTTCGGGGCTTCCATAGTTATCGATCTGCGCGCCATGCCATCCCTTTGGGCCTTCATGCCGTAGGGCACTGCAGCTAAAGCTGACGTAGCAACAGTGACGTGCCTATAGGTAGTGAACGTATTTTGACGCTTCTACCTTAGTAAGATTCATTTGATGTCGTGTAGTTTATTTCCTGGCCCTTCCAATTAAACAGAAATGGACTCCACGTGTGGATTACTATTTCTCTTTTGGATTTGTTGCCTCGGTAAGTACTATTTTCCTCAGTAATTTGCGCACACAAGTGTAATGTAGCGAATTTGTGACCGAAGATAAAAGGAACACATTCTCCGCTCAAAACAAACCCCGTTTCCGGGGAGGTGTGTACGGGACCGAAACAACCCAAATTCAGGGGATTTGTGGATCCTGTATACACAAGATAGAGCAAAGTTAAATACGGTGGAGCACATCGGCCCGCCCACTGGTTAAGAGTTAGTTAAAACCGTGTACCTCAAGAAGGACCATTGAAATGTAGCTGACGTCACGGATCCAAGCTGCGTATAGGCACGTGACTTTGTTTACAATATGGAGGGTAGTTTTCATTGAATTTAATTTTAAATACATTTTTTAAAATTAAAACGGCTTGTTTGTTTATGACTCAAACAATTTTAAGTAGAATATATCTTTCCAAATAAACGAAAGATGCTTTTCGAAACATCAAGGGTGGCTGCGTTTTCAATAAAATTATAATTGTTTTATTAATAAAATATTTATTTCCAAATCAAACTAGATTCTTCTTGCATTCGCCTTTTCCACGAAAATACCCAAACAGTTTTGGTCCCAAATTGGTAAAGGGAGAGAAGCTAACCCAACAGTTTCTTCGAAATGTTGTTTCCAATATTTGTAGTCTATTGAGATCTCAACTTCCCAGATAAAGCTTTTCACCTTTGTAAATTCCGCTTGAAGCAAAAATACAGTAAGATAAAATATACCTCCGCTTAAGATTTAATAACTTTTTTTATTAAATAAGACAGGAAACCCTGAAGTTCATGGTTTCTAACATCGTAAATATGTAATTACTACGTGGCTTTGTGTTTGTTCCGGACTGAAGTGCGGAAAGGACCCTTTTTATTTTTCTATTATTTTCGTTTCGCTCGTTTCGTTGTCCGTGGCATTCTTTCCCCTGTACTCGTGCTTGCTTTCTTTTAACTTTTGCTGAATTCGGAGAGGAAAGCAAGCACACGTGTTTTTCTTTCCAAGTTCAGGGGAGGAACCTCACAGGTTAACCCTTTTTTACTGGTAAAAGGGTAGTGTATTGCAAAAGGCGCTAGAGAAGAGACAATAGTTTCGAGCTCTGTATACAGCTTTTCGTTCGTTGTAGTGGCAGCATCGCTGTTCGTAATTCGGCTGCTATTACATTTATCTGCGCTTAACAGTGACTCGTTATTTTCTGTAAACCCCTTCGTTAAACACAGTTTCCCTTCTGTCCGGACGGTCATACGTGTGGCATTATTCGGATCGTCCGGAACAAATGGTACATCGACCGGGAAACCCTTGGGCCATTCTCTTTTCACAAGCTTCACTCAGTCGTTCCTTTCGTTCGTTTCCTCTATGAAGAAAAACTCTCGTGTTGCTACTGAATCCCTCTCGTTGTTTCATACCTCGCTTTGAGTAGCAAAACTCGTCTAGTGAAGCGTACTTCGCCGTTCAAATTCTACCTCGTCCTTTTGAACGAATCCCTCATTCGTATTTTCGTATCGAATCTCGCCTTTTTTGCATCGTTACGCCTTTCTGTATCGACTCTCCTGTCGTCTTCTCGGTAATAATCGTATCGTTCCCTTTCGTATCACATCAAAGCAGCAAAACAAAACAATCGATTTCGTACCTATGCTGCATTGAAATCGCAACTTTCGTCGCCATCAGCCAACATCGAAGTAAACAATGGCAAATAAAAACGAGTACAAGTCACCTAAAAGCAGAGCAACTAAACCAGACTCCACGGCCATATTCATCGCAAGAATGCAAAAGATGCTTGCAATACTTGACTTAATCTAGGGCTGGCAACGGCTCGGCTCATTAGCTTACCAAGCCGAGCCGAGCGTCGAGCCGGTACGCTTGAGCCGAGCCGAGCCTTGAGCCTGTTTTTTTATACTTTTATATTATAATTTTTACATTTATAATCTTTATCATTTTTTCATTGTTTATTTTCACTTCTTTAATTGTTTTCGTTGCTTTAGTTACTTCTTAAAATTCACAAATTACCACTTTACAGAAGATAAATGGAAACATATAATATATTAAAAAATTAGGGTAAAATAAGCAAAAGCCAACCAAATCAGCTGATGTCTTTATTATTCTTATTATTTTCATTTTTTATTTTTAACATTTTTTTTAACGAATATTTTCGTACACTTAAGTGTGTTTAGCTCAGCCACGTCACATAAAAATTAACTATTTTACACTAGAGAACCAACAAAATTTGTCGCTGTCAATAAATGGAAAAATATAATATACAATATTAAAAAATGAGGGTAAAATAAGCAAAAGCCAACCTAATCAGTTGATGTCGGGAAACTAGTCTTTATTATTTTTATTGTTTACTTTTAACATTTTTTAAAATTTTTAGAATATTTTCGTACACTAAGTGTATTTAGCTTAGCCATGTCACATAAAAATTAACCACTTTACACTAGAGAACCAGCAAATTTTGTCTCCTTCGATTAATACATAAATGTAATATATTCTTTCAAAAATATAATAAGCCACCTTAGAATAACAAAGGAAGAATAACAAAGTATTCGAAGCAGACTTGTAAAAGCATAGGTCAATTTTTTGGCAGAGAGATGTTGTAGTTCTGATGGTTGATTTTGTAATGAAACCGAGCAGCTGTATGCGGCATGTAGTATGCGGCTTTTATAGGCCTTCGAAAGCATGAAATAACGTTAGTATTCAGAGCTTTCTTATACCAGAGCTGTGCAACTGCACCTCCTTTCTCTTAATCCCTTCATTTCTTTCACCTCCCTTCTCTTCTTTCACCTCATTCTCTTCTTTCATTAATCGCGACATTAAGTCGGGTTCAAGCCGGTCAACTTGGTTCAACGAGCCTATCTGTTAGTTGGGTTGGCGTGAACCGAGCCGAGCCTGTGAGCCGGTCTATGCAAGCCGAACCGAGCCTTTGAGCCGGTCGTTCAAGCCGAGCTGAGCCTTTGAGCCGGTCGTCCAAGCCGGGCCGAGCCTGTGAGCCGGTCGTCCAAGCCGAGCCGAGCCTGTGAGCCGGTCCATCGAGCCGAGCAAAGCCGAGCCGGGCTCGGCTCGGCTCGGCTTGAGCGGCTCGGTTTGCCAGCCCTAACTTAATCGAATTAATCGAATCTCATATAGCCGATCGTGTAAGCCCAAGCGAGTTGGATGTCCCAAGTTCGCAGCTGATTGCAAATCTCGAAGAACTCTCTGAACTTAAGGCCCCGGTATACACAACCCCCGTATGGGCGAATAACATGGGAAGATTTCAGACACCATAATTTGAAAACGGTCAAAATGTCAAAGATATTGTTTAGATAGTAAAGTTGCTGTTAGTGATGGCTAGTACACAACATCAAGTTTTTGTGAAAAAAGGAGTTTGATAAATTTGTAAACTTTGACTGAATGTGTGCTACTTTCTGATTATACAGAAAAATGGAAATCGGGCAATGTAATGCACTAGCTCTGATTTTTTAAAGTTTTATGATAAAGAGATAGAAGATATCTATTTGGTAGTTTTTGTGATATTGTGTATGAAATTTCAAGGTTTCGTTTGATTTTAGTATGCTTTACCGCTATCCAGAGTTTCTGTTTGACTTCGTTTTGCTTCTGTTATAAGTCACTTGAGCAGACCTACCTTTTAAGAATAAAAGCGTGTCCCTATCTTTTATTTTTTAAAAATTTCGGAAGTTGTGTATACCGGGGCCTTAATAAGAGTTACATTGCTGCCGTGAAATCCATAGGAGACCAACTTATACTATATGATGAGTATTTTACAAATGTGGCAGACAACACCTTAGATTTTTTCAAGCAAATCAAGCTGTATTCAGAATCATGGTTCATGGAGTCTACAGTTAATTGTCAAAAGGAAATTTCGTCCCTAGTAGAAGCAACATCTTCAACTGTATCGGAAGACATTTCGCCCCAAATCTCGTCTTCGCATTCTTTCAGCTGGCCCGAACTCTCGCCCTCGTTTTAATTCGTCAGGTCTGAAACCTCGTCTATGCTATCATTCTTCAGGCCTGAAGTTTCCGCTTCGTTCAGCGGTTCATTAAGAATCGAAACAATTCTCTGTTCTTAGAATAATGTATTTTTTCTGAAACCGTCAAAATCTCAATATGCATTTTTGGTGTCCATTGCCCTTTCAGGCTATGGTGCACCTAACCGTTTTATAGGGGAATTACATGTTAAACGGCATTAGCGAATTCGACAAAACTACTCAGTATTTCCTTAAACATTCTTTACAATCAAGTTTATTCTCCGTTTGTTTTCCGCTTTCTGCAAGAAAAGAGGGGGAATAAGAAGAGGGAGAGAAAAAATACGTAAACGTTACATGTAGGGTAGACGCGTCATAAGTCTGAAGGGTCGCAACGCAGAAAGAACGTCTAAAGTTTTGCCAACTGGCATCCCCCGCGCTGATTTTCCTAAATAAGGAAGGGGGATACATGAAAAACAACTGCTTTTTAGAGCTTGAAAACTTTTAATGAGCGCAAATTCATTTTGGAGTGAATATTGTTGTGTAATACACGCCAAGACAACCTAAATTTTCATTTGTCTGAAACATTTCGGGGGAAACCCCCCCCCCCCTAAATATGCTCCTGGTAGGAGGTCATGAACACAATGAATATCAAGTGATAGGTATATAATGGTAAAAAAACTATATGGGAAAGGTACACTGCACTGGTTGCGGCCGATCACTGCCGAAAGCTGTCCTGGCTGGTTACGTCCCTTGCTTTCGAACCTCTGAGTGTGCCTTCAGATAGGCGAGGTTTAAGGCCCCGGTTCACCTTATCCTCTTATGGGGGAATTGCATGGTAAACGTTTCAGGTGATTTCTCAATAAATATGAAGTATTTTTTAAAAGTCTCTTGACAGTAATGTAATGCTGCATAATCCGCTTCATGTAACGAGGGCTTTTTTTGAAAACATTCTTACTAATTTTTTCTTACAAACTGAAAATTTCAGCTTCGTTATGGGAAACATTTTCCAAAATTGGGCTTCGTTACATGAAGCGGATTATGCAGCATTACATTACTGTCAAGAGACTTTAAAAAAATACTTCATATTTATCGAGAAATCTCCTGAAACGTTTACCATGCAATTCCCCCTTAAGAGGATAAGGTGAACCGGGGCCTTAAGGGACTAAGGATTAGAATATGGCTGGTCTAACGGATAATTGGCGAACAGTGGCCTTTCTTTGCTGTTTTCTAAGGAAGGCACGGATAGGCAAAGGGGGCTGGGATTGTTTACATATTATATCCTTCCCTTCGTAATTTCCCACGGTGTGTTAATTATTCAGACCCAGTGGTAGGCTTCGGCGTGCACTGGTACACAATAATGAACAATCCATTCATCTATTGATAAAATTCATTAACGTGCTACTTTTGGCCACGGTATACACAAACGCCTTATGGAAGAATAACACGGGGAATTGGTTCAGGTGATATCTGAGAAATACGTCCATATGTTGAAAAACAATGTTGACGGCAATGTTAGCAACACTAGTATCTAGTGCAGTAGAGCTAACTTTTTCTTCAGAAAAAAAGACCAAATAAATTTGAAATATGTCGTTAAGTTTTTTCAACTTTTTAAACAAACGAAAATTGGGTCTCCAGATGCACTAGATATTCATTTTCTGATTTTTTTATTGCAAATGAAAATTGAAATTGAACAAGTATTTTTCAAAAAAACATCTGGAAATGAACCGGCAGGTACCCACGAAATCAAATATCGCGTATTAATCCTTTAGTCCGGTTTCATTCGGTGGCTGTAATTAACTTTTTTTAAAAAGTGTTGACAGGTATTATATATGTGGTTACCTGAGGAAAATGGGTACAGATATTACGCGATTACAAATACAAACAAGCTGAGAAAGAGCTGAGTTGAAGTTTAATAGAGATAATTTGGCATATGTTCCGAATCAACCTTTAATTTCTACAAAAAGAACTTATTCTTATTCTTGTATTATTAATGTTCTGTTTATCGTCAAAGAAGGTAATTATTACTCGCTGTAAAGTTTGATTTCCTTGTCTCGTCCAACCCGTTGTTACCTCATAAAAAAGGTCAGGCTATTTCGGACACTGGTTCTTTGATCATTTCTGTTACGAGATCTTTTTATCCTACCTTCCCGGCTGAGCCAGACAGCAAAGAAAGCAGCAGTGTGGCGATCACGAAACGTGAAGCCTTTACCAAGAACAAAAAGTGACAAAATTCCATCACAGTCCTACAGCAATTGACAGGGTGTAAGAGTGTCATGGCGTATTCGACATTCCTCACCGCTGGGTGGTAGAAAAATGTGGACACGTCTTAAAAGATGGATAAATTTGCGACCGTAGTATATTTCAATGGAATTGATGTCTCGTTTCGTATTACAGAATTCGCGTCGTCCCTAATTACCATCAGCACAGTGGAACCAGTACGAGCGGGAGAAACGGTCCAGGTTATATGCAATGCCACCGGTAAGATCATTAGCTGTTTATGGGACATCAACGGAGATCTGATCATACCGAGTCCTGGCGCTACGTTCAGGCCCGTTGCCGACCTGGCAGATACGCAGTGTGGCGTTGAGGTGCTGCAGCAAATCATTAGCTCGTGTTCTTTTCCCGATACATAATACTTCTCCATGGCGTTGCAGGCAACAGTGGCTGAGTCGATGAACGGTGACTGGATGTGTAAAGTCTTCATAGAGGGCGGACCGAGTATTTCCCAGTTAGCCAGTACAAGTGTGAAGGTTATAAGTATGTATGGCTATATTTTGACCACGAGAGCCCGTTGACTGACTCTTTTGCTGTGTAGGCCTACCAAAGGTAAGGCTGAGTCCCAAAGCCGAAAGCATAGATAGGGTGGTTGGCGAAGAAATGCCAGTTGTCTGTGTAGCAGAGGATGCTCGTCCCACGCCAAGGATTGTTTGGAAGATCGGTAGTGTTTCTAAAAATATTTCTTAATGACTAGTTATGTTGTTTAAGTTTTAGATTATAAATTACTTTCTTTTATGTTTCATTTTCTAGTGCAAAGTCTGAATTAAGTGTTGTTCGTTCGTTGCAGGCAATGAAAGCCTGGATAATAAGGAGTATAGTACCACCATTCAGGTGGGAGCCAATAGCAAAGCGATGCTCAACAGCGTCTTGCAACACGACTTTGAAGCCATGGAGCACGGCAAGGAACTGAGTTGTGTCGCCGAAGCCGACTGGCTCAGAGAAGACAAAGCTGAAGCGAAAACCCTCTTGAATGTTCAGTGTACGTAAAGTTTCCTTTTACGATGCATGAAAAGCAAAACACTGTTGGTATGATGACATTAAAGTATTGTCTTGTTTTTGCAGATGCGCCGATTCCCCAAAGTCCCATTGAGATACACGGCTTCAAGGAGAACATTACCGCCGTAGTCCACGTCACTGTTCAGAGTAATCCCCGCCCTCACCGCGTGTTCTGGATCTTGCCAACGCCCACCGACGACAAGCTCGAAGTGGAAGAAAAACTGGACGACAAGGTGGCGAACAATTACGCGGGTCAGCGTGGTACGGACAACGGCAACGGCGCTTTCACCTACGTTTTGCACATCGACTCGGTGCAAGAGCGCGATTCCAAACCAGGCCTGAAGTTGCAAGTGAACACGATGGTGGGCGAAGACGAGGCTTCGGAGCAGTACACAGTGCATGTCGTTCTTTCCACAGCACCAACTGAAGGTATGGAAGAGCGTGGCAACCCTTCTCAGTGGCTTTGGATTCTAGCGGTCGTGATCCCAGCAGGTCTCGTTGTTTGCTTCCTAGTTTTAAGAAAGAAAGGGATTCTAAAACGACTCATGTAGTCTCAAATCAAATCAAACGAAAAATGTGTACCTTCTGCTGTTTCAGTATTTCTTACTCACAAACCTTATGTTCGTGGTATGTGAGTGCCTCCGTCTAGTCACGTTACTATTTTTTTTCTCGATAATGGATGCCTCCGCTTTCTCCCCAGAGAATAGGGCAGTTACTGCAGTGTTGCATACTGAACCCAGTAAGCCACCATAATTGCTAGGAGAATATAGTAGCAGGAAATGTTGACTCTCCAAGCCAACAAGTTCCATTTTCATTAACAATAGCGCTCATGCCCCTGAGCCCGCTACCAAATATATTGTATATAGCGAATTTAATCTTCATAAAAATGTAGCTTTTAGACTAACGGGATACATTACACTCGCTTGTTAGCGATTCTTTGGCTGTTTTCAATAAAGTGAATCTTGAAGAACTACAAAACTGAAAATATGCACCGTCTCCAACTTTTGCCAGTCAGATCGACAGGAATTTGAATGGTAATTACAAATCTTCCGTTCAAATTACCCACTGTCTTTATCGGATTTCTTAGTTGTTAGTTTTCCTTCATGATTAATTAATGCAAGGAGATCAAAAACTCACAGACGAGTTATAGAAAATATTTCTCAACTATTTCTCTTCGCTTGTCATGTAATAAGTTGGAAATTGTCCATCTTAAACATCAACTTGTCAATCCTGCAGCTATACAGAACAGCTCAAAACGTAAGTCGAAAACGTGTGGGAAACTGGCATAGTTGTTGAGCTTAGCGACGCACCTACCATTGACCTATTACATTAAATACGCTTTTACGTTATGACTAAAAAGCCACTGTGAAAACTTGGTCCCAAGGTTTCTAAAGCCACTGTGAAAACTTGGTCCCAAGGTTTCTAAAGCCACTTTAAATACTTTTTTTCTCAGAAACACAGCTCAAGAAATTCAGAAAACTGTTCGGGTGATAAAACTCAAAACTAACCGGCGGATTGAAATTCTATTTTGGCCAAGAAGTTGGTACTTGCCTTAGTGCACACTGAGAAGGGATTTTTAATAAATATTTTTCTAAAAGAGTTGCACATTGACGGGATTGCTACAAATGTATTGTATTAATATATTTTTTTTTACTTTTTTTGGTAGACAAGACGAAAGGCGAGGTGTCGATCTTGGCAACGGTAAGGGATGCTGTGTGTAAGCTGGTCAGGAAGGTGCAGAGTTGGTTGAGATACTAGAGATCACTGTGAGATGCGTGATAGTTTTTTACCGTTACTGCGTAAATGGTAATTCGGATCTTGGTTTACTTTACAGTGGTAAGTGGTAAGACTTAAAAACGATGCGGTAGTGGCAAAGTGAATTGTAACACGACAGCGAGTGAACACTAACGTCTAGGATTAAAACAAGTCAACTGTAAACATATAGTGCAGACAGTTAGGTCTTCACTTGTTTCAGATGAAGATTTAATTATTCAGACTAACATTTATTAAACTGAAACAATTAATACCTGATGACTCGACTTCGGAAATAGTGGTGTCAATGTGATTCATAACAGTAGGTGTTACAAAGTCCGATCCGAGACCGAAGGGTTCATCTTCACTTTGAACGTCTGGCCGCGGAGACGACTGGGAAACGATAGTTAATGGTTCTGGCGTCACCAGGGTTCCCTCACTAGAAGGTTCTCCTCTATTTTCCTGAGGAAGTAGGATTGTTTCCGTTGAATTGTCTAGCGTTTCGCTGTCGTTTTCTCCTGTACTGACGGGTTTATCGATGAGCGAATCTGACGTTCCATCCACAGCGGATACATTTAAACCATCCATGACGGATGGAACGCTTGTTTGGGTATTAGGTCCAACGCTTGGCCAAGTTTCACTGTTGCCGTCTGAATCAGGGAGCGGGAAACCCACGGTTGGGAGCTCGGTCATCTGTAAGTCTGAGGAGACCGCCAAAGGAGAGCTTTCGGTTACCGTAGTATTGCTCTGAATTGTCGACAGCTCTTGCGTAACCGGTGGAACCAGCGACGTTGACATGACGAAGGACACAGCAGGGTTATCGACAACCGAGTCAGTTACCCTTGCGGTTTGTGGTTCGCCGTTAACCGCGGTTTCGGATTCACTTCCCCATCCTGCTGGATAAGTGGAGCCGACGGGCTGTAACTGTGGAAAATCTGTACTGGAAATCGTAGAGACGTGTTCGGTAGTGTACTCCAAGTTTACTTCAGCGCCGATGCTTGAAAAGGAAACGGATGAATCTACTGTCTCAGCCGACTCCGTTGGTTCTACCAGAGTCATTTTGTTTTCGGTCTCACCGATAGGCAAAGAACCGTCTGTGTGACCCAGCATTGACAGTGTGCTGGTCTCATTGGCTGTCGAAGCAGATTGTTCAGGAGACGTAGCCTGGGTCGTCGTAACTTGAGTTATTGGGTAATCCTTGTCGGATTGTTTCAACTCGGGGTACTGGTTCTCGGATGATACACATTGCTTGGGCAAACTTGATGACGTTTGAAGCTCGTCAGAGAATTCGTGCCTGTCTGCATTGTCAGGAATTGCTGTGGTGTTGTATATCAATAGTGTGGCAGAAATTGGCAGTTCAGTGTTTTTTTCAGCAGTGTAGGGTTTATGATACATCAATGGACCTTCTGTCGTACTTCGTTTGTATTCACTGCTAACTTGTACAATAAGAGTGGTACCTAATAATATTAAAATTTTCCTATATAGAGCAGTCAATTTGACGATGAATAGTAATGAGAAAATAAACTGTACTTGCCAAATCACAGAGGTGTAATTTAGCTTCTCGAGGCTGCCTTGCATTCATTAAGAGGCGGAAAGGCTTTATCAATCGGTTGTGAAGTCAAAGGTCAACCGCGAATTTTGAACGCGTTCGCCTTGCGAGAAAACGTATGACTAACATCTTTGAATCGGTTAGATAAATTGAATAGTATTCCCGTATGAAAATCAACTTTATTTTAAAAAGGCCAGTTCAAGTCAATAAAAAGCGAAGAACGCTTCATTGTCGAATTACAATGTACGGTCATTGTTAGAAGAATTGCGACTTTAAAATGTGAGCCAAACAACAGTTAAAATATGACTGCAGCCTCAACGGAATGACGGAAACGTAAGCACCAATAGTTCTAATTCTTTAATTGTGTTATTTATGCGTTATTTAAATAACAGACGTGTCAAACTTCGCGGTCTACCTTTTATTTACACAGCGATTGGTTGAAGATTCAAGCCCCTTTACCCCTTAATGGAAGTAAATCATCCTCGAGACGCTAAATTAGACCTCTGTGATGTGGCATGTACAGTGGTGAGCAAAAAAAACCTTTACAGGGGTTTGCGCAGAGGTCTAATCTCGCTTCCTGAGGCTGATTAACTTTCATTAAGTGCTAAAGATTCGCCAATCGCTGTTAGCGTGACGGTAGACCGCGAAAAGTCAGTGTTCACTTTTGTAAGAAAAAAAAGGAGAATACGACTTGTTGCATAAGTTACCCCATTGGTATTGTTGCAAAAATATCGGTCGATTACGTAACCAGAACACTTAGTGTCACAGATATTGTTGATATTGACATTATTTATTATTTTTCTCAAAATATTTTGCTGCTGTATCTTTTGATAGTCTAATCTTTATTGTGAAGACTAATTTGTTTGTAGCACAATTAAACCACTTAAATTTATTTAACCTTTCCTCTCGATGTCGAAATTTTGAGACAAGTGAAGAAACTTTTCGTCCCTATTTTATGTCAATAATAATTAGACAATATAAACATTGTTTACATATTTCATGTCAATAATAATTACGCAATACGAATACT
This sequence comes from Triops cancriformis, assembly GCA_020615345.1. Classification (NCBI taxonomy): domain Eukaryota; kingdom Metazoa; phylum Arthropoda; class Branchiopoda; order Notostraca; family Triopsidae; genus Triops; species Triops cancriformis. Next base: position 19,054 of record JAHZNP010001230.1, read on the forward strand.
TTTTATAGAATTACATGCGAAGACTTTCAAACAGCGCGGTCTATCTTTCCCCAATTAACCGATTCGTTCGAGACCCTTCGACAGTTAATGAAAGTAAATCAGCCCCAGGAGGGTAGATTAGACCTCTGTGCAAACCCCTGTAAAGTTTTTTTTGCTTATGCTTTTTTGCGTTTTGCTTATGCTTTTGCTTATACAGTAACGAGCAAAAAAAATGTGCATGCCAAAACACAGAGGTCTAATTAAGCCTCTCGAGACTGATTTACGTCCATTAAAGGGCGAGAGGGCTTTACCAACCGTTTACGAAGTGAAAGGCCGACCGCGAATTTTGAAAGCGACTTTGGCCTTTTGAGCAAAAGTTCTGACTCGACACATCTGAATTGGTTAAAAGAATAGACAATATTCATCAAGGAAAGCAACTATATTTTACAAAGGCCACTTCAACGCAGTAAATAGCAAAAGGCTTAACTGTCGAACTAGAATGCCCGGTCTATCTTATACGAATTGCGACGTCTATCTTTACAAGAATTACAAGAAATGTGAGCCAAACAACAGTTAAAATATGGTGCAGCCTGAACAGGATTAAAGAACTGTGACCATCAATACTTACGCCACTGTCTTTCTCTGTATTGTTTATACACTGTTTAAATAACATTTTGTTTCAAACTTCGCGGTCTACCTTTTTGTATGGACAGGGATTGATTGAAGCTTCAAGCCCCTTCATCCTTTAATGAAAGTAAAACAGCCTCGAGAGTCTTAGTACAGTTTTTTTTGCTCATTACTGTACTGTACTTTTATTTATTTTTTGTTGATTAGTGGTACTTACCTCCAATTTTGCCGTACTCCAGCTCATCGGACCCTGATACCCTGGCAAAATGTCGTGGCGCAGGAAAACCCGGTTGGAAAACGGCAACTACAGCCAGAACAATCAAAGTACGCGTCGACATGATCGAACCGCACATTAAGAAGACTCACTCAAGAATAAGAATTTGCACGAGTACCGTCCAAGAACATGGCCTACGCGTGAAATTGGAGATTCAGGACGTGTCCTCCTTCCCACTCAACAGCAATCGTCATGCACGTGTGGGGTGCTGAGTGCTTGTTCACGCAAAACATCAGATTTGGGATCAAATTAATTGTTACGAAAGTAGATGAAAGCTTCTCAAGCTTTAAAGTCTTTATTGCGTACAGTACTGTACATGTCTATTGCGTATAGAATTTCGATGTTACATTTTTTTACATCTCTATTGCATAGATCATAGAGCAAAGAGCATAGATGTTGTTTGATGTGCTAGGCGTACTAATTGACCCGCTCGGAAAATACTTCACCAAACTAACCGCATACTAATGATATACGCAGTGTACGCAATAGAGACCTAATGGCTTGAAAAGCTTTCATCTACGAAAAAGGATATTCTTATAATAATATTTCTTTTTTTAGGCTATACTTGATTATACATCGGTAGAATATGAATCAGTTGTATATTGGTGACATGTTCGGAAATTTTTCTGACACTTTTATTGAGTCGCTCCAAAATCTTTATCGCGATGTGCGATTTCCTTTCAATGGAAATTACTGCCCCTGAAATACGCTGTGATTTCTGTAGCTTTAAAGTATCTTGGTTGCTAATGCACATTGATCTATGCCTACACTGACAAAATGAAGTTCCCCCAGAAGCCGGGATCGTAATTACAATAATTACAATGGATGCGTGTAGTGAGCCGACGGGTAGCCTATGCCTGTCTCTGTAACTTAGCCGGAGTGACCGTGCTTGCTTTGGGTTATGCCCATTCCGTACGTCGGCAGTCCCCCTTTCTTTTTCCCCAGTGTGACATATTCACAGGGACAAGCCATTGAAACAGACCTTTAGGAATCTAGCTTTAATTACTATACCACCATTAGTACTGATAAGTTGCGTGTCATTTTAAAGTCTAAGCTTAAGTAAATTAGAGAGTACTTATATCAAACGTTTGTGGCTTGTTTTGACATTTTAAGAAGTTTATTTTCATTGGAGTAATAAGTACTACTGAAAATCGTGTAGACGAGAAAATTAAGAGAAATATTGTTTTCTTCGAATGTATATATTTTTTTGTAAATGCAACGAAATACGAATACAATGGGACACAATATTGCAAAGGAACTGTCGGGGTAGCTCTTCTCCCTTTACCAATTTGTGACCAAAATTTTTTGGCTATGTTCGTGCTAAGGACGAAAGCAAGAGAAACTAGTTTGACTTGGAAATAAATATTATATAAATAAAACAATTGTAATTGCATAAGAAACGCAGCCACCTTGATGTTTCGGAATGCATTTTTCTTTCAAAATGAAGGAAATATTTTATCTGAAAATGTTACAGTCATAATAACTAAACAAGCCGATTTCATTAGGAAAAAATGTATTTAAAATTCCTTTCCATTTAATGCCCGCCATCTGGTAAATAAAGTCCCGTGATTTGCCTCGCAAGATCCCTCCAAGTAGTCATGTCCCTAAGCTTCCTACCATATACAGTGGAACCCGCTTAATTACATAGGCTCGGGACCGGACGGTCTCTATGAATTTACGCGGAGTTTGAAATAACACGGAGTTGCCTTTTAGAAGTTTAAGAAACACGAAATGAATGCAAATATCTTTAGGTCTAAAATATACTTGTATTATAACGTTATTACACAAATTTTTCGCTATTTGTTAGGAAAAAAGTCCATAATCGAATGCTGTGTAACGACCGTGTGGTTTAGTTTATAAAGGTCAGCTTTCAGATCATATAAGCGTTCGTATGACGTGCCCCAGTTGCATCCATGAATCTTCGAATTAGTTCCACTGCTTCACTGTAAGAAAAGTTCTTCGGTTATCGGCGAAAAAAGCACCTAAAAGCGCGGGAACAGAATCGGTGCGAAACAAATACCTATAAACGGTATTTTGATAGAACCCCGAAAATCGGTAGGCTAGCTACCAATAAAAGGTGTTTGATCCGCGCCGTTAATCAGTACCTTCATATCTCATTTTTGGCAAGTACAATACCGAATTTCAGCCTTTTTATAGCGAAATTGTGTATGTAACCCTACCTTTTTTGGTATAAAAATCCCGATAATAGGTAATATTAATAGCCATTAAAAGGGGCACAATTGCCTAAAGTTAGTACTAAAAAGCGCCAATTACTCTGTTTAAAAATCATATCGTGTATTTTTTCCACATTCACTATTTACAGGCAGCAGCATCAAAAATCAATAAAAACTATTTGAAAAATTACATCTCCTACAAAGTATACAATTTGGTCACATTTCAAAATACACAATAATATGAAAATCACATCTGAAACAAAGCACATTAGGTTACATTTCAAAATACACAACAGTTTAAAAAGTTACATCTTAAACCAAGCACACGATGTGTTTTAAAATACACAACAATTTGAAAATCACATCCCAAACAAAGCACATGATTAGATTACCTTTGAAAATACACACCAGTTTTAAAAAATACATGTTAAACGAAGCCCCGCCGGTTTTTTTGCCCTTTATTGTACATGATGTATTATTTTAAAATGCAAAACAATTTTAAAAATCCCTTCTTTCCACATATTCGTTGATCTGACGCAGCAGCATTTTTATTCCAGAGCATTGTCCTTATTCCACATATATACTTGAAATAAGTATAATTTTTCACTTGGTAAACAGTGCACTGTAAGTTTCGTATCGTTGCCTTCGCCAATGTATTTTTACTCAATTTCACTATTTTCAAAAATGTCACACTCCTCGCTTTCCCATATCTCTCCTTTGCTTTGCGAACTTCTCCTTCTAACTACTTCCTTCTTGACCCACAGCTTCTCGGTCACCTCGTATTGCCAACGTTGGGGTCAAGGCTGGACAATCGAGGTGCTAAATTGTCCCAGAAGCTGCGGCATAGGGCTTAGCACACAGGCCAAAGGCACTTACAAATATTTAGAAGAAACGGGAATGATACAATATACACCATACGTTTACACACACTTTCTTGGCCACGGTAAAGCTGACGTACACTTAATTAAGTTGAATAATAACTGTGATGAAAAGGAAACATTTGCTGTCAGATCACTATATAATCTCTCTAGAATGTGAACCAGCACGATTAGCGGATGAACCATTCGAAACCGCAAATAGCAACTGACGCAAGGAAACTTTTATGATTACAATGAAAGCACAATATTATTTTCTCAAATTGTGCTAATTGGGAAACTTTAAAATCTTAATTTGAGCAATAATAGAACAATATAATACACCAGGAAGTTAATTCAAACAAAGTGTGTAATATTC
>JAHZNP010001231.1:0-23338 GCA_020615345.1 Triops cancriformis
GCAATAAACGCAGAGTTAGCTAATTTTTAGCTTACCTTTGTTGTTCTTAGTACAGGTAGAAAGATTTTTAATAATTTAGCTGTCGTAGGTAATTATGTGCAAGCTGGAGTCTTTTCTGCTATTTGATTTGGGACTTTTGTGCAGGGAGCCGCGGTGGGCTTACGGTTGTGTAAGGGGAGCCGCGAACCATCAAAGTTTGGAAACCACTGGTGTAGGGTGTCAGTGTAGTGTAGTTATCTTACACCGTAATGACGTCATTCCAGTTCTAATGTAGCTACACTTGCACCACTCAGTGTAGCCAATGGAACGCGCTATGAGCCCAATGTTTTGTTAGGCTTAGGTTATGTTAGGTTCAGGGTCGTATTTAGGGGGGGGGGGAGGTTCGAACCCCCCCCTCCGAAATTTTGATTTTATAATGGGGAAGATAGGAGAATGACCAAGTGTCCAAAAAAATTGCATATTAACCCCCCCCCCGAAACTCCCCCCCCCCGAAATGAAATCCTGGTTACGCCACTGGTTAGGTTAGTTAGGTTAGGTTAGTTAGGTTAGGTTGCCGACCCACGCAGTCACAAAGCCCATACAGGCCGGATACAGTGCTTCTGAACATTGGGCTCAGTCACACTCACAGTTGCAAACAGTTGGGCTCACTTGCACGAAATCTGGGCTCGTTTGGGCCGGTGGGCCCATTGGGGTTTGGGCTCACTAGTCGTATAGCCAGTTAGGTTAGGTTAGTTAGGTTAGGTTGCCGACCCACGCAGTCACGAAGCCCGCATAGGCCGGATAACAGAACGTATACAGGGCTTCTGAACACTGGGCTCAGTCGCACTCACAGCAGTGATGGGCGGATCAGATCCGAAAAGAGCTTTGAATCAGGGACGGATCACAAATCGGATCATTTGATCCGTGATCCGCGATCCGTTAGCACGGATCATGATCCGAAAGTGTGATCTATGACCACGGATCAACTTCTCGGATCACGATCCATTTACCTGGATCACGAGTGACGGATCATGATCCGTGATCGATGATCCGAATGTTGTGAGCACGGATCATGATCCATGATCCATGATCCGATTACTGTAAACACGGATCATGATCCGTGATCCGAACTTAAGACTCACGGATCACGATCCGTGATCCGAACGCATGGATCATGATCCGTGATCCGAACTCAACAATTCACCGATCATATCCGTGATCCGAATATATGAATTCGGAGTTCCAAATGTCAAACTCGCTATAACAAAATACCATGCGCTACGTTTCCTCAGTTCTGTTCACTTGCTTGCCTATTCTTTTCAATGCTTCAGGTATAATGTTTTTATGTCCTGAAACTGTAACCTGGTTTATTCCGGTTCGCATCATGCTTGTGTAAAGTCAAAGTTACACGGGTTTATACTTTCATAGTACATGAACACGTAGGAGCTTAAGCTAGGGTTACATGTTGTGGCAAAAAGCAACCTTAACAAAATGGTAGTTTTTCAAAAGCATGGCATAGCACAATGCTCGTAAAAAAGACCATGTTCGAAGTCCCTATTTCTAACGCCACGGGAGTTGTTCGAGCGGTGCCCCACTCCATCGTCTTTACACGCCTTTCAGTATTCAGACAAGAAATGCACTTACGTTACGAACATAGATCGTAGTTACAAATGATCTGTGATCCGAGCATCCGGACAACGGATCATGGATCAAGATCCATGCGTCTGGGTTTCGGATCACGGACCACGGATCATGATCCGAGCTTACGGTCTACGGATCATGGATCGTGATCCGGAAGTTGGGAACCGGATCATAAAATGATCCGAGCAACGGAGCTACGGATCTTGATTCATGGATCAAGATCCGTGCACCGAGACAACGGATCACGGATCATGATCCGAGCACCGCGACTACGGATCATGGATCACGGATCATGATCCGAAAGTTATGATCCGGATCACAAAATGATCCGAGCACCGGAAAAGCGGATCACGTATCATGGATCAAGATCCAAGGTTGTGCTTTTCGGATCACGGATCATGATCCAAGCTTGTGTTTTTCGGATCACAGATCATGGATCATGATCCATGCCTGGTACGAAGACACGGATCGGATGGATCGTGATCCGATTCGGATCAGACAATCGTGATTTTTGCCCATCACTGACTCACAGTTGCAAACAGTTGGGCTCACTCGCACGAAATCTGGGCTCATTTGACTAAGGGTTGGGCCCATTTGAAAATGGGCTCGTTTGGGCGGGTGGACTCATTGGGGTTTGGGCTCACTAGTCGTATCCCAAAACATAACCAAAACATAAAGGCGTGGCTTCGAGCTGATCGAAATATTTGGGAACGTTGATTCAGTATTTCCGAATTCTTCGGAATAAGGTTTAAAAACAATGCCTTTATGGCAGGGATTATCCGTTGGAATTCTTGGTACAATTGCGGGTTTGTATCTGTTTCGAAGATTTCGTTTACGGCAATGGGGAACTTGCAAGAGCCAAGAAAACCTGACGGGTAAAGTTATTGTAATAACGGGGGCTACATCAGGTTTAGGAAAGGAAGCTGCTGAGGAGCTAGCCAAACGTGGAGCATTAATTGTTATGGCTTGCAGGGACGTAAATTTGGGACGAAAAATTATTCAACAGGTCAAACAGTTCTGCCCTTCAGCACAAATGGTTAGTACCTTAATTAAATTAGTCGTGTTATCCTATAATCCAGTGGTTCTCGAACTGAGGAACTAGACGATGCGTCCCAGCCATTTGACATCTCGTGTAGGTTAGGTCCACTTAGGTCAAACTGTGCGGCGCGGCGCCTCATAGTCCGCCCCTTATGAACTATCGGCGCTCATCCTTGAATTGCAATACACATCGTGCTTTCCTTTGGAGTAGAATTATTTTTTAGAAAAATCAAATGAGTCGAAACTTCACTAGTACCGTTTTTTTTATTGTAACATTGGTCGAAATAGGTTCTTCCAAATTATATATTTTTTTATTAGGTTAGGTTCAGTTAGGTTAGGGTTACAGCTGTACACAATAAAAATAACACAACAAAAATACGATGGCAGATGGCTGTGACGCAAAGACAGTGGGACGCATCGTCTCTCACCCCCACAAACTGCGGCGCGGCGTCCCACAGTCCGCCCCTTCGAACTATCGGCGCTTATGCTTGAATTGCAATACACGTCGTGCTTTCCTGTGGAGTAGAAACATTTTGATAAATCGAATGAGTTGAAACTTCACTAGTACCGGTTTATTTATTGTATCATTGGTCGAAATAGGTTCTTATTAATTTTATTTTTAATTGTGTTTTACTGTCATTTGTCGCCGCGACAGTTTTGATACACCAAGTGTGCCGCGAGCTGATTATAATTATACAAAATTGATACAAAGGACCAATTAACCAGTGTTTCTTTTTTCTTTTAAACCTCGACAGGATGCAGTTTACTTAGACTTATCTTCGCTGGCATCTGTTCGGAGTTGCGCAGCCGAGATTTTAAATAAATACCCAGCTGTTCATGTACTCATTAATAATGCTGGTGTCCACATGCCTGCTGGTGTGAAAAAGAAGACAGAGAATGGATTCGAGATGCATTTCGGTGTGAATCACATCGGTCATTTCCTGTTGACGAACTTGCTCCTTGAGCGCATCAAAGCGTCTGCACCAAGCAGGTAAGACGTTATTAGCGAGTAAACTAATGCGCCACGTGACATTCTCGTAGAATTGTTATCGTCTCTTCGATGTTGCATGAATGCGGGTCAATAAATTTCGACGACCTGAATGGCGATCAAGACTGCAACGCTAATAAACGGCGTCAGCATACCTCACCGGCTTACTGCAACTCTAAACTAGCCAACGCTCTTTTCGGTGTAGCTTTAGCTAAACGGCTGAGCGGCGAGGGCGTTAATGTATACACGGTGTGCCCCGGCTGGGTCCGGACAAGTCTTTTCCGTTACAGTTCTGTACCGTGGTATGCGTGGTTCTTCCTCCTACCAGTAACCTTCGTTTTTATGCGTCCGCCTTCCTCGGTAATATTGCTATTTGACACGCCGAGTAATTAAACATCCTCAAATATGACATACGTAGGGCATACAGACAATTGTCCATTGCGCCGTCTGCCCGGAAACGGCACAAGAATCGGGACGTTTTTACAGAGACGTTCATCCGTACCAAAGCAAAGCAGATTTGAGTACCGAATTGTCTGAAAAACTATGGAAAGTATCGGAAGCAATGTGCGAAGTATAAAACTTTTTTTTTTCAAAGGCCGTCGAGGGCAAATCTATTCTAGTTGCAAAACTCGTAGCCCTAGCACGCAAAACGTAATATCATATAAACCTGCCTCTGGGTGGTTTCAAACGTCTTCTCTATCACAAAACTTTTCAACGCTCGATACCAGAAACCTGAAACTATACAGGGAAGTCCACGAAAAGGAATCTGAGGCAGTACCTTAGAATCTTAATGCGTAATAAAAAAGAAAGCATCCCTTGGAACAAATACACATTTCAATGAGAACGTTACAATTAGGATTCAACTCACGTTCAACACACACGACACAGAAGAACATGGCAAAGTAAAGTCGGAACGATCTCGAGGAGTATTTAATGGTCAAAATAGCTGCTGCAGCTTCAATCAATTCGGGTTCACGAAATATCAAACTCCAAGGATTGGCACGTTGCTTTTGAATACTTATTATGGTTGACAGCCAGAAGTTGTGGTCTCTATTTCGCCATTACCCGTCCCAGGATCGCGTAATAACGTGACCAAACTCTCTTTCCCTAAGTAAACAAGAAAGCAAATTTAAATTTAAAAAATCATGTACACAGCAAAAACGCAGAAGTTGGACTTCAATTTACCTGTCTTGGACGCAGTGGCGAGTCCCATTTTATGGGCAGATTTAAGTAAATGTTCCAGATTTTCACCCCAGCTGCAACGAGCTTTGGGTGGTTGATATCGGGCATGGTTTATTTGCACAGTGCGGGTGTGCCAGACGAGAATCTGTACAACATATAATTATTATTACTTTTCTTTTTTTAAATCCACTTTCGACAAATTCTTACTTCTGTACAGTTCTTCGCTTTCGGCTCAATATCACTTGTTTGGAGATTCAACGCTTGCAAAAACAAGTCTTCTTCATACCCAGCTTTGTAGGGGATAGTAGCGTTTGCATGCTGTAATAAATACTTGACCGAGACCGCAAAACCAGCCATATCTATGGCAAACTTCCTTTTGGCAGGCCATGAATCAAAGAAACCTATCACTTGACCCTACAGTGAGTAAGACGTGGTGTTCAGTACACGTACAATGCACAGTGTTTCAGGCAAGTTTACTTGATCGACTATAGGGGAAGAGACGGCATACTCGCCAACTAAGCCCACTGGGAACATTGAAACTTTACGCGTGTCACGAATTTCAGCAAAGAGACGTAAATCAAATGTGTTATCGTCGTCCCCAAAATAGATGACTCCGTCATTGATATGTTCCCTTATCCAGTGCAGTGCAGCACGGCGATTTGAAACGCCTCTTGGTACTATATGTTCTTTCCGGAACTTGGTAGGCATGGCACTCGCCAAGTGAGTAAAGGGAAGACCTGTAACACATAGAACACAAAGTTTTGTTAAGTACTTCAAGGACCCTGGCAAAACATGATTACCTAATCGGAGGAGAAATTGGGTCAGATCTTTGTTACACGTGTTCGCGTCTTCAACAACGATCCAATGAAGGACAGGAACATGGAGCAAAGTCTGCCCTAAGCGGATCAGCTCGGGCATTTGCACAGGACGGCTATAAGTCGGAGTAATGAAATAAATTTTGGGAAGATCATCGGAAAGCAGTGCTGAATTTCCCTGTAAAGACAAAAAAAAATTAACAAAAATCCTACGTTAAAGAGAGTATAAAATCTCACCTGAAAACTGGTATGACAAGTTAGGAAGGTTTCGACTGGAGGTTCCGTGGCAGGAGGAAGCACAGACAAACTGAGAGATTGCGATAATACCAACGAATTATCATTACTGTTGTTTCTGAATCCCGAGGTTTCACTCTGGAGTGTCAAGATCCCTATGTATAATATCAAACAGAACAGGCTGGCGAAGACCAGATACACGGGTTTGCGAAACCCAAACATAGCCTGCACGGAAACCTCCATTAGAAGTTAATGCACACCAGTACGTCGGAACCATTGAAATTACCACGCGAGAATGGTTAGCATGGCATGCCAGCGGGACGTTTTATACATAAATTCTTTTGTCTACTATCTCTGTCGGGCTTTCGAACTGTACATGACCTGAAATAAATAACAGTTAAGCAGGAACGCAACAATATGTATAGGGTGTGCGAAAGAATGGAACTAACTCTCGTAAATGAAGGAACATAAGAAAGTAGCTGAAGAACAAGTACGGGAGGATGATTGAAGCGCGAATATTAAGCCACAATACCTTGTTACTCCGCAAGGATTAAAGCAAGGATGTAAGATGTCCAGTTCTTGATGGTTCCCGTTTTCATTTCAGATGGTCAAAGCACTAACATGGTTAGATTAGGAAGCCCGTCCCCTACAGAGACATTTGACGACGGTAGCGCTGCGAATGCTGTAGCCTTTCCTATGGAGTCTGTGAAATCTCAACAAGTGGCTTGGGGGCGTCTCTTATCGTGAAACATTTCGCTAATGCCAAAGAAGTTTCCTCTTTCTAAAAGGTTAAACGCCGTACTGAGCTTCTACAATACCCTGCACTTGTACAGTAGTAAGAAAAAAACTATACTTGGCAGATCACAAAGGTCTAATGAAGCTTCCCGCGGCTGATTTACTTTCATGCATGGGCGAAAGTGCTCAACCAATCGGTTACAAAATACAATAAAACGTCGAGTGTGACTTTTGAAAGCGTTCCTCTTGTGATAAAAAATGTAAAAGAAACACGACTTAATCGATTAGATAAATATAATAATTTTTCGTAATGGAAATCAACTATATTTGAAAAAGGCCACCCTAAGTCATTAAACTTTGTATTAATGACTTTCAACTAATAATCGTTCAACTAACTGTTGAACTATTAATAGTCTACAACGTCCGGTCTATCTTTTGCAAGAATTACAATCTCTGATTGTGAATCAAACGAAAGTTAGTATACGAATACAGCCTCAACGGAATAAGGAACTAAGAGCGTCAATATTTCTGCATCTTTATTTTTTTTCAGCACTATTTAATTAACTGATTAATAATAACATGCGCAGCAATTGGTACAAGTTTCAAGCCCCTTCACCCCTGAAGGAAAGTATATCAGCCGCGGGAGGCTTCATTAGACCTTTGTGATCTGACAAGTAGGCTATAGTTTTTTTCTTATTACTGTACAAGTGCAGAGTATTGTAGAAGCTCAGTACAGCGTTTAACGTTTTAGAAAGAGGAAACTTCTTTGGCATTAGCGAAATGTTTGCCATAGACCACAGTGATTTTGCAAGTTTTTTTCTCGTTAGTCTACTGTACAGCAAATTGCATGCAAAACGAAAGGATCGTTCGCCCAAATTAAGTTTGAGTTATAATCCACTAATTGATTGGTGCAGTTCTGCGCTTATGCACTTACACGGTGCCAAGATTACTGACGAAAGCCTATTTCCTAGCAATTACATCTCCGCTTTCTGTATGAGGCGAGGCTGTTATAATCAAAACGGATGTAGGACGGGTATTCGCCGCCACAAGAGTGCGCTAGTATCGCGAGCGTGCGCTCGTTTCCTCTGCGTTCACGCCCGCAAAATCATGAAAGAGCAATCGCGCTCACCGCTCGCAAATATTCGAGCGCGCCCGCGGTAGCTTAGCAAACATCACAATTAAAGATGTAGAAGTATTGATGCTCATAGTTCCTTCATTCCGTTGAGGCTGTAACCATATGTTAACTGTTGTTTGCCTCACAATTAGACTTCGCATTTCTTGTAAAGATGAACCGGGCATTGTACTCCGATAGGAAGCCCTTTCTTCCTCTTTACTGAGTTGAATGTGGTCTCTTCAAAAATATTAGGTCATTCGCTTAGTTGTGTCACTTTTTTAGCGAAAATTTGAAAATGAATTTCTCTATACGTAACGAATCTTTGTAAAAAAATTATGGACCATTTTGTTCGATACCTTAGCCCAATGATTGGGTAGATCAAAGATTCCCTTCTCCAAGAACATCTCCTATTTTTCTGCAAAAAACTGATCGAGTAGCTTTTTTATAGCCTCCAGATTTGCGATTTTTTTTCCCATGAAGGGAATTTTAAAGAGAGCGGAAAAGATCGTAACCTGATAGAGTAATGTCAGGACTATAAAGAGAATGTTGCAAGAACATCAGAAAATTTCAACAGTTTTTGTAAGATCCGCAAATATGTGTAGATCCGCATCTTCTGTTGGCTAACTGCGGACGCTTTTGAGCAATGGAATCTTTCTTTTTTCCCAAATCCTCGCAGTAATTGTCGGCATTGATGGTTTGGGCTTCTAGGACAGTTCGCAACAAACCACTCCATTAAAATCTCACCAGATGCACAGCATCACATTCTTCCGGTGGAGCCCAGCTTTAGGGACGTTTCTGGACCCTTAATCCTCGAGATTTTTTTCCCGTTACGTTATTGTAGACAATCTATATATTTAACCTCCGGTAATCTTCTTCCTCAAAAAATGAAGCTCCTTGTTTTTATTCAGCAATAAATTGTACGCGTCCACGTGCTGTTCCGAGGACCTGTCGCTCGGGTCATGCGGGAGCCACGCGTCCGCTCTTTTCACGTATCTAGCGAATTTCGGGTGGTTCACAACGCTTTCTTATGATACTCTGACGATCTCCTGTATCTCCTGAATTGTTAGATATCAGTTTGTCTCCACCAAATGCGCAATTTGGTCCGTATCGACCTCTTCATGGCGACCCGGTCAATTACCATCTTTGATTAAAAAAAAAATTCCATTTCGAAACAGCGGACACCGTTTCCGAACCATGGGTTCCTTCAGGTCGCTAGACTATAAGCTGCGTAATTTTTTTTTCTTTCCGGAGCGTTGAGACATGTGTGGAAATTATAACTCAGAAAAAGGTAATAATTTCCAGCGGTACCTTTCGTCTTTCAGCGTTGCATAGGAACTTCATATTCACGTCAAGAATTACCAAAATTTAGTTAACATGTCACAGAGAGACCTTTCTTGCTTGTTAAAGTGCACATGCGCACTCAGAGGAAAACCCGGGCTGTTTGAATGCGAAAGGGTTCGCAAAAGTGACACGACTTACTGAACGACCCAATACAAATGTAACCAATTCAGATGAGTTGGTCGTAAATCTTTCTTACAAGACAAAATTCGGTTTCAAAATTTAAACTCTAGCAAGTGCAGTTTTAGTTTGCTCATTACTCTAATCAAGGTGATAAGGTGCCTGTCTAATGCCAATCTTTCTTGTTTCGTTTTATTTATGTTATCAACTAGAACTCATACTTCAGTAAGATGGCTTAGGTTGTCATAGAATTTGGAAACATTTCGTGTAGCGAATCTTTCTTTTATCGTTTTCTTTACGTTTGCAACTTCAAACATCTCACGGTTGCTTTATCTCTGTTCTTAACTTAATATCTGTTTATCTTTCGCTGTTTCGCGTATTGGCATATTTTTAAGCACTTCTGCTGTTTATTTCTGCACTTTCCCGTACGGTACTGTAAAGTTTCTCTTTCTTTGGCGATTCCTAGCCATCACTGCTATTGGCAAGAGTACAGACAATCAAATAAGAATTACACTTATACCCATCTAATATAAAGAGCCACAATTCGTTGATTTTAATGAAACGAGCACGTTAACTATCTGTGCTAAGGTGCTCCAGACACCATTCTAAACTTAGAAAATAAAAAACTCGGAATACAAAAGAAGATTTAGAATTCTAACTTTGTCAACTTACAGCCTATCCTATCAGCTTGCTTAAGACTACACTTGAGTACAAGGAAAGTAATGCGTTTAGGATTCAAACAACAAATGATGAAGTGGGGAATATTTAGTTACACTTGAGATTTTTACACAAATATGCATAACTTCTAAACGCTGCGACAGAACTAACTATTCTTTACCCACAAGAACCACCTACACGATTTTGTCCACACACAATTTTTAATACAAATATTATTACTGTGTGTCTCCAGATAACTCGATTGACCGGGGGTACCCATGTCTGAACGAGCCCCTTTCCCCGCTTGGTTTTTGGAAGCGTTTGTGAAAAATTGTAAAAAAAAATCTAAATGTAACAGCAGAGCTGCAACGAGCGCGGTTGTTTCACCGTGCGTTCAAACTTCTTGACTTCGCTGCAAGCATTGCATATTTTTGCTAATTATTATGCTGCATCTTCAGAGTTAACTAAACATAAGCTTATTATGCTGCATCTTCAGAGTTAACTAAACATAAGCTTATTGCGTCAATATATATCAAATAAAAATAATTGTACTCTTCGCCTTTTAAGGCACGGTATACACACCCCTCTTATGGGCGAATTACATGGGAAAATGTGGGGTATGGTTTCTTAATGACGGTTATGTAAATTATGACGGTTTAAACAAATTTGGCAGTAAAGTTGCTCTTATTATATAGTGAAGATGTCTGAGAATGTCTTAAAATGTTTTTATGTAATTTAACAACTCAGTGTGAATATTTCCACATTTTGAAATACTTTAACCGCTCCTGGAAACGCTATGCCAACACGATTGCCGGGAAACGGGCCCCCTCAATGGACGCTCCTCTCTGGTCCCAAGGGACGACGGTCCCAGACCAGAGCCGCCTCCACCGAGGAGTCCAAATAGGGAGAGGGAAAAACTCGTTTGTAGGGAGGGAGGGAGAAGAAAAGACTGGTACTCAGTAAAGCTGGCTTTACACTGCTGCTGTGTGGCTGTCCAACTGGCGAGGGCCAAGCATGCGCTGTAGCGTCGATGGGCCAAGACTCCCTGTCCAAAGAGTACTCATGTCCATGTTCAGCCGCGCTCAACTTTTTTGGCTGACAGGCTTGCTTCCACCAATCACAAAAGAGGTGGGCAGTACCAGATCAAGTTTGTGGCGCGATTTTTAACATGGCGCGATTTGCGTATGAAAGCTATTTGTCAAATAACTTGAAGTTTATTTACTGGGTGGTGAAACACAGAACTGCGATAAAAACAAAAATTCAACTTGAGAGCAAGTGAAACCTTTGAGACAAAAAAAAACATTAGAAAGTTACGGTATTTATGAAACTATAAACAGTCATCGTTCTTTCCCCACGAGACCAATTTTATGCTTGGGACATTTCAATTTTCTGTTATTTTGTATAACAGGCTGAGAAAAAATGGGAAACTCCGTTTTCTCAGAAGTTTGCAATGTATATAGGTAATTTCTCCAAAGCTTGTAACAACAACAACTTCGTAAGGGCACGCCCCAATGTCTAGACTGACAGCTCTATGTAAATCAATCGACTGTCCTGTCCTCCATGTCACAATGTCGAAAAGTTCGCCAGGACAGCTAGACAGCAGCATTGTACAGCCCCCTTAAGGTTAGCTGACGACTGGTGACCTAAGCAGGGTATGGCCTCCTTATATATCCGGTAACCCGGAATCACCTTGCTCTCTCTAATCTGGTGAGAGCGGAGAAGGGAACTCGGAGTTCCTGGAGAAAGACAGCTCCTGGGGAAAGAGGCACAGAGGGAGAAAGAGCCCAGGAGGCTAACCCCGAAATCGCTTGGCTTCGCTCACTCCGGGCTGCTAAAGGTGCTTTACCAGCCTACGCCGGTAAAGATTCAAAAAAAAATTTACAATCTGGCTGACAGGAGCACTAAATATATTCTCCCTACATTTTTTGGTGAGTATACGATTCGGATAGGATGAGTACTTTTCACTACATCATTTACTACAATTTAGAAATGCTAGTCATGATTTCGTAAAAATTACTCTTCCGTTTTAAATCTTGAAAAGTCTTCATTCAAATACAGGTTTTCTTTCCGTAATAAATATTACGTAGTCTAATCAAGTTGGAACCTGACAAATCAACTAATGCGCAACGTACCATAATAACCACTTTGCTTGTTTACAGTGGTGAGCAAGAAAACCTTTACAGGGGTTTGCGCAGAGGTCTAATCTAGCCTCGTGAGGCTGATTAACTTTCATTCAGTGCGAAAAGTTGCCAATCGCTGTCGAAGTGATGGTAGGCCGCGACATTTGGAAGTGTTCAGTTTTGTAGGAAAAAGGTATACATAATACGACTTGTTGAGTAAGTAGATAACGCCACTGGCATTGTTGCAAAAATATTGCTTCATTACCGTAGTATTGTTGATATCTACATTATTTATTAATTTTCTTCAAATATTTAGCTCTTTTATCGTTTGCTAGCCTAACCTTTATTATGAAAACTAATTTCTTTAGAGTACAATTACACTTCATGTAAATTTAATTAAGTTTTTCTCTCAATACCGAAATTTTAAGACAAATGAAGAAAATGTTCGTCCCTATTTCATGTTGATAATAATTACGCAATACGATCACTTTTAACATACTTCCGGAAATGAGTTTTACACTTCATAGATGATTACTAATTATAACTTTACGATATAATTATTATTCATGAATTATTTTTTACACATGCTTGTTAATTGCATGCGAAGACTTTCAAATTACGCGGTCCCCTAGTAATCGACTCGTTCGTGACCCTTCGACAGTTAATGAAACTAAATCAGCCTCAAGAGTCTAGATTACACCTCTGCGCAAACCCCTGTAAAGGCTTTTTTAATGATTATCCGGCGTAGGATGGCGCGTATTGCCGCTCACTATATTCCTGACAATTCGTTTTACAATTTCGTGGTCGGTATTTCTAACACAAGGAAAGCTTTTTTGCTCACTGCTGTACAAGTAAAGATTCTTACTGAAAACTAAAAAAAAACAATATTATATTAAATATAGAATAGGAAGCAATTAATGTGTTCATGTAAATTAAAAGGGAATTAATTATTTTTTGCAAAATAAAATATTTTATAAATGTTCGCTTCCACTCAAGGGATGGCAATAGTAAAAGAGCGCGAGGGTGAGCGCGAGCGCGCTCTTTTCTTGGTTTGTGAGCGAAAGAGTGAGCGCGCTCGCAAAATTCAGCAAAGAGCGCGAGCGAGAGCGCGCTCGCGAAAAAAGAGCGAGTTGCAGCTCTGTGTAACAGTACATAAAGTTTCTAGGAGATGAAGTATGGGGTGTTCGGCTAAGATAAATTTGGTTGTCGTGCCCTTCCTCAGTTATCTACTTCCGCTTACACCCCCATCAGGAGTAAAAGGACCAACAGTTCTTTGGGACTTGCTCTGACGCGTTCTCTTCGTTTCACATGTTGAAGTAGTTCTCCAACATGCAAAATATTCACTACGCTGTTGTATTGGCAGGTATTTTCGTAAAATATTCTTTTAAGTCAATGCGCAAATTTGTTAGAGATAAACTTTAGTTGTCATCCCGCTTTTGACCTTCGCCCAGCAATACGACGAAGATGGTGATGTAATGGAGTGTGATCCCACCTTGGCAGACGATTGCTTTAAAGACGTGATGCTGAATTTGCAATGTCAAATGAGCAAACGAAAAAGTCCCGATTGTCTAAAGCGAAATGTCGCAGATCTTTGCAGGTAATTCTAGAACTCTCTTTTTTTTTAAGAGATAGCTATGTGTAGTGTGAGTAATTGCTGTTATGCACTTAGCGCCATGGACGATGCATTGTCTTGTACCTCGGATATTATTGACACGTCGTGTGGAAAAAAGCAGGGCCGAGACCGTTTTGATGCTTGGCTCCGCGGTTTACGAGCCATTTACTATAACCTTTGTGACAAAACAATGACAGGTTTAATTGCACTAACGCAGAATCCGCATTGCTGGAGTCCTATCACATTTTTGGCCTGCACAGAACGTTCTGCAGGCATTGATCACATGAACGATCTCCTTAGAATTAAACTTGACTTGAATACATGCAAGTAAGTGCCCCAAGGTCGGAGAAACTTTGAAGAAACTACATTAAAATTAAATTTCTGTTACAGCCGGCTGCTGGTAAGCACCGCGGTTTGTAATGTCGAAGCAACTACAACAACAGACAGACGTTGTACACCATCTCAAGACGTAATTAGTGAAATGCTTCATACGTTCTTTTCAGCCACAGACTGCGGTAAATCCTGCTTTTACTCTTCAAATGCGTCAACGGTGTTCACAACTTTTTCCTTTGTAAACTTCGTAGCACTCACCATGGCAGTGCTTCTCTTATTACAATAATTATTTGTATTCCATTGACAGAAATACATCGATAGTTTCAACTATGTATTGTCGTTTTCAAATCACGGTAATGACGTTAAGGTTAGCTTCTCGCAAGGGGGTTCACCGCGTAGGCTATACACTCTAATAGGAGGCAAGGGTTTGATTTTCCTACCATAGCGTCCATCTTTTCGATGCCAGAGACCTGACCGCGGCCGATATCCCATGTGTCGCAAGTTCTGGGGACTGCCGATGTGGATAGTGTTGTGTTCGGGATTTGATACTTGTCCTACAGTGGCACGAAGTCTAGTTTACAATTTTACCTTCAACTGATATCCACACTTACCAATAACAGCCATGCATTCTTGACTGAGGGAGAGTTCGCGTTTTTTCGTTATCTGCACGATGACTCGATCTCCAACTTTTCTCACGACGGTCCCTGACGTACCAGCTGCTTTCATGAAAAATGCCCCTTCGCCAGCGTACCGTTCAATACAGCAAATTCGAGTGCCGGCAGGCAAGGCACCCAATGGATGTGCATCGCCCTCTTTCGGCCGTACTGCATCACACGCATACAAAAGAAAGTAACCCTAAATCTCTGCACAGGCTATCACTTTTTCATTTACGTACCTGCAATCCTAGGAATATGACTCGACGTTGTGATAACATCCCCGGGTTTCATGCTGGTAGTGGCGATAATGTACCTCATACTGTCTCCTGATGCGACTAATGCGATAAGGGCAGATCGCACGAAAGAATTACTGACAATCTTGAGCACCTTCTCTACTAAGGGAGGTCCTTCTTTAGGTCCGTGTCGGAACATATCCACCCACAAGTAGTCGTACTTAATACCACCACCAATAGTACCGACCACAACCCGACCTATAGCAAAATATAATAACATTTGTAAACTAACGTGTCGGAGGAGGCAATTGTGGTCTGACTATCGAGATTGTGCAAGAAGAGTATAACTCTGTAAGCATAAATATAGAACAAGTTAAAGGTACAGTTCTTTAGGATATGGGAGGGTTTTGACTAAAGGGATCGGGTAAGGGGATGTAACTGAATATAAAAATCTGATAAAGCATGGTAATGTTATTGCGTTAAGAACTCATAACAGATGAGAGATGCTATCAAATACTGAGACAATTCCTCAGTAACATTTCGTATTTATATTTGGTATTTTCTGTTCATGTGTGATTGCAATTCCGTAAAATTGCCTTACCGGTTTCAGTATCCCTGCCACCTAGTCTACTGACTTTGAGAGGTTCAATTGTATACTTTCCATCTTCAGGATAGTGAACGATTCTTCTATAGTTTTTCGTTTTCGGTATGGGGACATAGCCAGTGTTATTTAAACTATAGGAGCGTGCAGAAGCAGCCTGGAGTCGTACGATGGTTGCAGGTCCAGCACTGGGAATTGCGTGCAAATCGGTGCTTAGAAGGTGTGCGATATTCCGGCAGGCAACACTGAACTGCCTCGTAGCTAAAGACATCATCTGAATAAATAAATAAGCATGCTTTCAGTTTAATGTGTTTATTTTATTAGAAATACATCACCGTACCTTTTATGTTTGTTGTGTATACCCTATCCATGAATTAATTTCGTTTCATGGCAGCAGATGACACTGCATGTCGATTTTAAAAATTATTTTTCCACTCTCCAATGTACCGCCCCGGCTATACGACTAGTGAGCCCAAACCCCAATGGGCCCACCCGCCCAAACGAGCCCATTTTCAAATGGGCCCAACCCTTAGTCAAATGAGCCCAGATTTCGTGCAAGTGAGCCCAACTGTTTGCAACTGTGAGTGCGACTGAGCCCAATGTTCAGAAGCACTGTATCCGGCCTGTGTGGGCTTTGTGACTGCGTGGGTCGGCAACCTAACCTAACTAACTTAACCTAACCTAACTAACCTAACCTAACCTAACTAACCTAAGCCTAACCTAACATTGAGCTCAGTCGCACTCACAGTTGGGCTAAGTCGCACGAAATCTGGGCTCATTTGACTAAGGGTTGGGCCCATTTGGAAATGGGCTCGTTTGGGCGGGTGGGCTCATTGGGGTTTGGGCTCACTAGTCTAATCCCCTACCACCCCATACCCATATATGGCAGCTGTGGGTACATCAGGCACGCCTACGTTCGTGTATTGGACAAGAAATATCCAGAACCTTACAGCGTAAAGTTTTTCGAGAAAGTCCCGACAAGTGAAATTTCTGTTTAAAAGATGGTCGTAAGTATATTCTTCCAATTAGACTGTTCTTGGGTTCTAGACAACTCTGGTACTTCTAGAAAGTTAGCCTCCAGTTGAAGGCGACGTTGGAAAATTTGGTGCTGCTAAGACCTGCAGGTGAAGATTTTCGTTGGTACGTTATGGTAATACAGTTAGACATATTGTGGAAGCGAAGTAATTTACCTACTTTATAGGTACGATGCCAAAACTGTCAAGAAACCACTGGTTGGCATTATATCACGCAATCAGAGACAGTTCCATTGAAAGGCAGCCGAGGTTCGGCAAATATCGTACTCAAGTGCAAACTCTGCAGTAGAGAAAACAGCATAAGTACTATGATGCCAGTATTCACCTCCCTTTTATTGTAAGCTTTTGTCAGGTATATTCACAGAAAGTGTGAAGAGTTATACGGCCGATGATCAAGATTCTTTCAAAACCTTGGTTACATTTGATTGTCGAGGTGCCCAGCCGACCGACTTTTCTCCTCGAGTAATAGACTTTCAGTTGTTATTTCAATCATTAAGTTATTTTATTGCTGTTTTCATCTTAGAACGGTTGGGGCGCGGAAGCTGAAAGTGGCACCAAGTTTTCCGACATGGATCTCTCTGATAAAGAGTGGGCTGATTATGACGAACGGGGTCAGCAAACCGTTGGGGTGTACGAATTGACGCACCAGTTCATCCGTGAAAAATAAACTATTAAGTTGTTGATGTAACGAATATAAGCTCATGTCTCATCGCTTTGGGAGTATCCTTTTTTGTCATTAGTTTTTATTTTTCTCCTCGTACCGAAGATAAACTTTTTCGACAAAAAAATCTTCACTTAACTCCCTTTTACTACTTGACACTGTAGATTACAAGGGCCAGCTAGTGCACTGACACAATTCATGACCGAAAGTAGGCTGTCCACTACAATGGAAAAAGGTCGTGGCATTTTTTCTACGCACAACAAAAACAACGTTCTTATTGTTGTTGGGCCGCCAACTTTTTCTTCAAAGATTCGGGCATCTCGGGGGGAGGAGGGCGGGGCATGGCAAGGGCGACCTTCACTGCGTCGTAGATGAACCATTGCAAAGCAGTCAACGTACCAATCATGATAATCCTAGGTACCAAGCCCTTCCACAATCCTGCAAAAAAGGGACACCAATTTTACAATTGCTTCTTTTTGAGTACGCTGGATTATCTGAACATACCCATGAAGCCAACCTTCTTGACACAGTCCACTGCGGTCGAGCCTCTTTCCTGGTTCAATTTCGATACAATGGTATCAGCAGGATGGGAAACGACAGCGCAGAAGACACCAGCAATGTAACCAGCAGCGAAGGTAACAACCAACTGTTCGCCCTTGCTGCAATCAGCACGCGGCTTGGGCACCACGTGACTAAAGTAAGATTGTTAAAAACATTGTCACCAGTCCGCGGCGGTTATCTTACGTGTAGAGCAGCTCCACGGTTCTTTCGAAGCAAGCGAACTTCATCATGGTGTAAGGGATCTGCCTCATCCAGAGGGGTACGAGGGACTTGTAAAAACCGTTTAAGCCTTCTTGGCGGTAGATGATGGGAACGGCTTCACGCAAGGTGCTGACGAAGCCAGGCTGAGTTTGGATGCGGACCTTGACAGCCTCCATTGGCGACAATGCGATATCGGCAATGAATTCAGCCGACGCCGAGGCAGCCAAGTAGAGGGAAGTACGGTACAAGTACGAGTTTTCTTCGCCCAGTATGTTACCGTAGACTCCTTTGAAGACCTCATAGAAACCGAACTTACACAACCCCTAACAAAAAAAAAGATTAGATTCCAAAGTTTTTTTTTAATGTATCGAATTACTTGAGCGGAATAGCCGATGAAAGTCGGGGCCCAGCCTTTAAGCAAGCCACGCATGCCTTCTTCAGCAACGGTTACCTATTAGGAAAAATGTAGCTAATAAATATACAAGGAAGGTATTGTCTTACCCTGAAGCCAGTGCCAATGTTCTTGTACTTGTCGGAGTTGACTTGAATACGGCACTTGACCAAATCCAAGGGTACAATGGCTGTGTGGGTAATACCACAGGAAAGAACACCACCCAAGCCACACAATGCGTAATATTTGGTAGAGCCATATTCGCAGCTATGTTTTTCTGCCAAGATACAGAAAATACATGCATCAAGCAATCATTGACGACAACTCAAACGATTAAGGGGTAGTTTACCTGCTGCCGCGGCCATAATTTGGCGGGAAGGAACTAACTTGGTAGTATCGGCCATTGTAACTCAAAGAGGAGGTAAGTCCTTCAATGTAAATTTAAAAAAATATGAAAATTAATGCACAAATTAAGAGTTTGCGAGCAGAAACTTCTTAACTTACCGAAGTCAGCTGGGTAAGGGAAGATACAGGATGCGGCATTGCGAAGTAGAATATTAGAATGCCAGAGTTAACGTAATTTTTTAAAAAAGTTTTTTTTTCTGTGTTTGATATATAAAAAATAACAAAAGTTTAGTTAGCATAATTAATTTTACTAAGATATAAATTTATGATAGGAAAGGCAACAGTGAAAATGGAACGACAAACTTGTTCGTAGTAAGCTCCACCTATTCTTCCCGTTTGTCGTGTTTGGGACATAGCAGGTGCTGTAGGTTTGTATAAATAACGTCGCTTTAAAATTCGGACAATGGCTCCCTTAAATACCGGTGTGTCTACACTATTGAAGGTAAAAATGCTAAAATTCGGATTATTTCAATGGTTTAAACTTTGTTTTATTTTAGGCATTCATATCCACGGGCCGTTCTTCGGGAACCAGAGCTATTTCTACATCGAAAGCTGCTGCTGCTCAAGTAATTCGTTTTTCTGTGTCATTAAGCTTAGATTTAGTTACCTTGTCGTGCAGATGACAGTTCGTGATGCACTTAATTCAGCCATTGATGAAGAAATGGAGAGAGATGAAAGAGTGTTTATTCTTGGAGAAGAAGTAGCGCAGTACGATGGTGCTTACAAAATCACGAGAGGATTGTGGAAGAAATGGGGCGACAAACGTGTCATTGACACTCCCATTACGGAAATGGGCTTTGCTGGCATTGCTGTTGGTGCTGCAATGGTAAGTTCACACTCGAAGTTGCTTTATGTTTACTGTATGTTGTGGTCATAATGGAAAATTTGGATACGTGCGTAGAGTTTCAGTTTACGCGGCTCGGGTTTTTGTTATTACACTTCGTTAAGATACTGTAATAGTATTTATACGCGAATTAGGTTCCGGAATTTAGCTTTAAGAATGAGTGTAATTTGACGAGACTAACACCTGCGTGTAGAGTGTTGAAAATCTCTTCAGCTTTCCATGCGAGGTCAAGCGACGTTTTTGACACACGATCTGTCGCAAAGCCGTAGATGAACATGTGGTGTGACAATATTGAATTAAGCAAAATCCACCCCTGGCTTATGTAATCAAAGCTCAGAAAATGGTCCATCGACTTGTCACAGTTCTTTCATCCTGTTCAGGCTGCACCATATTTTAACTGTTCTTTGGCTCACATTTCGTGTAATTCTTGTAAAGATAGACGACGCAATTCTTGTAAAGATAGACCGGTCATTTTAGTTCGACAGTTAAGCCTTTTTGCTATTTACTGTGTTGAAGTGGCCTTTGTAAAATATAGTTGCTTTCCTTAATGAATATTGTCTATCCTTCCAACCAATTCAGATGTGTCAGTCAGAACTTTTGCTCAAAAGGCGAAATTCGCTTTCAAAATTCCCGGTCGGCCTTTCACTGCGTAAACGATTGGTAAAGCCCTTTCGCCCCTTAATGAAAGTAAATCAGCCTCGAGAGGCTTAATTAGACCTCTGTGATTTGGCAAGTACAGTTGTTGTTTTTTTGTAGGGCTAAAAACGGTTCGACTCGACTCATCTGCTTCCAAACCGAGTCGAGTCGAAGTCGGTCTTTGTCGAGTCGAGTCGAAGTCGGTCGGTGCTGAGTCGAGTCGAGTCGGAGTCGATCATTTTCGAGTCGAGTCGGTGCTTACATAGGGTAGAGGAGAAAGCGTTGCGTACGACTACGAAAGTATATACATTACATAGAGTGATAATAGATTAGTCAGGTCTGTCAATTCCTTTTAATTTGACGGAAAATGTAAGACGTAGCCTTTCACCTTATCACTTGTTTACTGCTTTCACCGTGAACTCCATAGTTTCCACAGAAAGAGAGGTCGAATCCTGTGAAAATGACTTTCAACTTTTAAGCCGACCCAAGCTGGTTCTGTTAAACCGAGCCGAGTCGAAGTCGGTGGTTGTCGAGTCGAGTCGAAGTCGAACGTTGCCGAGTCGAGTCGACATCGACTCGACTCGGTTCGACTCGGTTCGACTGGAGTCGAACCGATTTTCAGCCCTATTTTTTGCTCATTACTGTACAGTACTGAGCAAAAAAAAAAAACTGTGGGGACACGAGGCTGAAATGGCCCTATCCCTTCGCTACCAGACCCTTTCACCACCGCGAGTCCTGTGACAGGACTTTCTACCAATCAGCAGCTAAACCTATTTGCTTATTTTCAGTTTGACTAGTTGTATTACTTATTGCTCTTTATGTGGGTTCCTACTTATTTAGTAGTAAAACAGAAGATAGGACTTTTCTACGCTTTTTTTCGTGGAATGTAATACAGAATACATTATGTTTGAATTCGCGCGTAGCTTACAGCTCCTCCCCCTCAGCGGGAGGCTAGAAGTGCCAGTGACGTAATAAGCCAGGACAGCTTTCCGCAGTGAGAGGACCGGCTTTGTGCTAAAGTGTCCCGTTTCCCTTAGTATTTTTTTGCTCAGTACTGTACAGTACTCGTCATAAAAAACTACCCAAACAAACCGTCCTATTGCTAACGGCCCAAGCCACTGTGAGGAAGCCTTGTTGCGGGTCAAAAACGTTCGAAAGACGGAAAAGAGGGCACCGATCGCGCAACTGCCGGGCCGTTAGGCACCCGACGGTTTGTTTGGGTCGTTTTTTATAACTCAATTTGCACTCAACGGCAACGCCATGCTTGTCGTGCGCCTTTTTTTACGTCACAGACATGGCGTTGCCGTTGAGCGCAAGTTGCTTTCTTTTCAACAAAAAGCTTTTTTATACCAATTTATTTAATCTGGATGGCTTTATACAGTTTTTTATTATACAAATAATAAAATAACAAAGTTTTATGCATGTTTTTCGTTAAGCATTTTTTGGCAACATGTCCATTCAAAGCGTCAAGGGGCACAAATTCAATCCCATTTGAATTACACCAGTCAGCACAAAGTCAACACAAAAGTCAGACCGAACCAGGCCGTTCCGTGACTTGGACGGGTGACTTTGTGATTTTGACTGGCCGTGTGAACCAGGCTTACTGTACACAGCGTTCAATCGGGGATTTTTTTCAAAAGAAGAACTTGTTGAAAATTTGAATAATGTAATTAATAATATAGGATAGTACAGATTTACTATTGCCTCCTTCAATAAGTATTTTTTATCACGCTTAGTAGGTAACTTCGTATTTTAGAATACGCCGTACATTTGAAAACAGTCCGTCCTGTCCTGAGCCTATTCAAATAAGTGCTTTGCACTGTAATAATGGAAAAATGTTCACAAATATTTTAGCAATTTCTATAATTACATACAAATAGAAGGAAGCTCCAAACTCATAATATAGCCAAGGTAATAGTTCCACGAGTCAATCATATTAATTATATAATTTTAATACAAAGTTGAAGACTTTCAAACTTCAAAATTTGCGTCTCCGACAGACAGGGAATTTTAAGTCTATGGTAAATGTTAACCCTTTTCCACGGAAATAAATACAGGGAATGGCCAAGACTGCGAATATTCTAAAGAAATTCCTTATACTACTTTATACTTATATATTCCTTAATTATAAGGAAAATTCTTGTAATACTCGCACAATGAAAAGCTTTTCGTAACGGTAAACGTATGGCGTGAATCGTAGGGATAAAAATGAACTTGAACGGATTCCAAGACCATACCATAGTATTATGACAAATAGTAATCCAAGTCCACGCCATCATAGTCTTAGGTTATAGACTTTTTTATTCACAAATTCTCCACAAACGCTTCTAAAAACCCAATATCTTATTTCTTCTTCCTCTCCCTATCAACTCTCACTTTCCCGTCTTGACCCTCCTATGTTAAAAGGGGAACATGGGTAGTGTTCGCGTTAATTCACATTTCAGTTCCAAAATACCACCCATCGCTGGCTTACGGCTCGGTTCTAGGGCACCGGGTTACGGCTCGGCTCGGCTTGAAGGCACCGGCGTTGTTACAGGCCCGTCGCCAGGATGGGATCGTAGGGGGGGCCAAAAAAATTCTTGGGGGGGGGGCAAGAAAATGTCAGATTTTAAGGAACGGAGTGTCTAAATACCATTATTATGAGTTTGCTGTTAATGTAAATACGGCTCGAAGCAAGGCTCGTAATCAGAGATTTGGAGCACCTCCTTTTTTTGGTTGCTCCGCTCCTGCTCCGCTCCGGTAATATTTGCCTGCTCCAGCTCCGCTCCGCTCCAGATGCTCCGGCGTATCATATAATTTATTAGTGAACAGAAATAAACAGCACGATCTTCTCAACGAACTTTCTTGAGAAAAATATTTTAGTCTCTACTATATAAAGCAGGATTGTGTACAGTAAATCGTCTTTCATACAAACGCAATGATTGTCAAAATTATTGTTAAGGCTACGGTATACACAAACGCCTTATGGAAGAATAACATAGGGAATTGGTTCAGGTGATATCTCAGAAAAACGTCCATATTTATACGAACAATATTGACAGCAATGTTAGCAACACTAATATCTAGTACACCTGGAGCACACTTTTATTTTTTAAAAATGAAATGTGTCAATGTGAAACATGTGAAAATTTTGCAACCTTTTTAAATAAACGATTAAAAAATCGGGCCTCGAGCTGCACTAGGTATTTATTTTTCTGAATTTTGATGCA
>JAHZNP010001232.1:0-23338 GCA_020615345.1 Triops cancriformis
CCCCCCCCCAACCAGAATTTTGGTGTGGTACAGGGCTGTAACCCCCCCCGAACTAAAATCCTGGATACGGGCCTGTTGTCGCCCCTAATTTATATCCATAATAATTATTCAAAACAAACATTCTTTGCATATTTCATGTCAATAATAATTACGCACAGGCCCGTACCCACAGGGGGTTAGGGGATTCCCCCCACGATTTTTTTTTTAATAATGGTGAACATAGGAGAATGAGCAAATGTCTCAAAAAATTGCATACTAACCCCCCCCCCCCCCTTACGGGGTGAAAGGGCTTGAAGTTTCAACCAATCCCAATCCATACAAAAAGGTAGACCGCGAAGTTCGAAACCAAATGTTATTTAAATAGTGTATAAACAGGGCAGTGAAAGATGCAGAAGTATTGATGATCACAGTTCTTTCATTCTGTTGAGGCCGTAACCATATTTTAACTGATGTTTGGCTCACATTTCTTGTAATCTTGTAAAGATAGACAGGCCATTTTAGTTCGACAGTTAAGCCTTTTTTGCTGTTCACTGAGTCGAAGTAACCTTTGTAAAGTATAGTTAAGTATAGTTGCTTTCCTTAATGGATATTGGTCTATTCTTTCAACCAATTCAGATGTGTCAGTCAATTTTTGCTCAGAAGGCGAAATTCGCTTTCAAAATTCGCGGTCGACCTTTCACTTCGTAAACCGATTGGTAGAGCCCTTCGCCCCTTAATGAAAGTAAATCAGCCTCGAGAGGCTTAATTAGACTTCTGTGATTTGGCAAGTAAAGGTTTTTTCCTTTTTTTGCTCAGTACTGTACTGTACAGTCATGAGCAAAAAAAACTACACAGAAAACTACAGAAGTCTAATCGGGCCTCTCGAGGCTGATTAACCTTCATTAGGTAGTGCAAGAGCTGGAAAAGTAGCCACAGGCAACTTCTATACTTTCAATAATGGATTACACTTATTTTCCATTGTAACATTCCTTTGCCTACATACACCTTTTAACCGATTGATTTAATCTCTTTCGCCACTTAATGTAGGTAAATCAGCCTCGAGAGGCCTGATTAGACCTCTGTGGTTCCAGGTGGCCAGTTTTTTTTTGCTCATGACTGTACTGTACACATTCTGTGGCTGCAACCTTGAGCTGCTAAGGTTTTGAGGCGCGAATCGCAAGCTACCTTATCATCTAGCAAACTGTCGCTTACAATCTAGTATCAGCATTACCCGATTCGTTCTGTGAAAGTGCCAATTTTGAAGTTTACCTTTCTTTTCCAACGTGCTATACTTCTTCTTTCTCTGTCGCGTATTCAAGTAGCCTCGTCGTTAATTTTTAAGCGTTATAAAAATTTATCGTAAACAGCTATGGAGATTACTCAAACTGTAGTCCCAATTATTCACATCGAAGCGTTAAAAAAGGGACAGAGGTAAATATTATAGCGAACAGGGTTACAGGGAAATGGAGAAAAGAGAAAGGTTCCACATATTTTCGTAATGTTAACCTTCTAAATCATTCTAATGTGCTACGTTTTCTTTAGTGCGATTCCTAACGCAGAACTAAGGGGGAAAGTTACGAAATATATCAGCAGCCTGTTTGTTTTGGCTCCTTCGGCGCAAGTCATTCCCAACCAAGAAATTCAAGATGATTTCTTACGCGAGCACCTCTGCCGCATTGTCATCTCAGAGCCGGAATTGGTAACTGAAGTTCCCCCAATCTACGAGGTTCACGTCTATACCTTAGACGAAACAGGCTTGCAAACAGAAGAACTGGATGAAAACGAAGGCATTTCTGCTGCAGGGCATTTGATTTTGCCTTCCGCCGAGTTTGACAACTTGTGGGAATCGTTAGTATATGACAACGCGATCAAAAGCAAACTACTCAGATTTGTTTCCACGACGTTGCTGTTCTCTGACCGGCACGTGGATTCAACTTTAGTCAACTGGAATCGCGTAGTGCTGCTACACGGCCCACCCGGAACCGGCAAAACCTCCTTGTGCAAGGCTTTGGCTCACAAGTTGGCCATCCGACTCGGTCATCGGTATAAGTATGGTCAGCTCATTGAAATAAACAGCCATAGTCTGTTCTCTAAATGGTTTTCGGAGGTATGATATCGATTCTGTTTCGTATGTCGTTACTTTGTGATCAATCGCTTGGTTGGGTCATTTTATCTTTTTCTAGAGCGGGAAGTTGGTGCAAAAGCTGTTTGCACAAATCCAGGAGCTAGTCGACGATCCCAATGCACTGGTTTGTCTTTTGATGGACGAAGTAGAAAGCTTAACGCGCGCGCGACAGTCAGCTATGAATGGCACAGAGCCTTCGGATGCTCTCCGCGTTGTGAATGCCGTGCTTACGCAAATTGATCTTATTAAACGGTAAGCTAATAGTACAGCATTTGATCTAGACTTAACTGTAAACGCTCATATAATGCTCATATAGTTTCCCGAACGTACTTATCTTGACTACCTCTAATGTTACCGAAGCCATTGACTTAGCCTTCGTAGACCGCGCGGATATTAAGCAGTATATCGGCTTGCCATCCGCTCGTGCCATATACCAGATTTACGTTAGTAGTTTGCAGGAATTGTTACGTGTAGGAATTGTCACGTCAACGGAAGTCTTCGTGAAGGACACGGAAATTGATTCAAGTGATATCGTAAGCCCAAGTCGTGCTTTATGGACCATTGCTAAGTGAGTCAGCCGAAGTCAAAGTATTTAGCATAAGAATAATTTCTTTGTCTTTTTCAGGAAAAGTGAAGGTTTGAGTGGAAGAACCTTACGTAAGTTACCATTCCTGGCTCATGCGTTGTTCTTACATTCCCCTAATACGGACATGGGTTCTTTCCTAATTGCATTAGCTAAAGCCGTAGATCAACAGTTCGTCGAACGCAAGGAGCTTAGCATATAATATCCGACCAAACCTTCTTTAATTTCATACGTGTTGCCGTTTACATGACCACACGGTTTATACGATTAAATGTTGAATGGGATGATACTATTTTACGCCATGACATGTGCAGTTTAAATTTTTTAAGAATGATGAAACTGCATTTTTATCAGCTATGGAGATCATTACAATCAGTTTTTCAAAGCTATGTGTAGTTTACTGTACAAGGTTACTACTAACACCTTCGTCAAGATTGGAATCCTGTATAAGTTGTATTTGTTAGGGGTCTTACAAGGATATTTATCGGAAACTTAGTTGAATGCAAGAACGACCGTATATTTCCATGAAACTTAGAACACAGGAAGATTCTTCTGGTGTTGGCTACATATTGAATAAAATTCCGATTGCAAAATTGACAAGGTCGATGAACAGGTTTCTTTCGTTCAGAATACTGAAAGAGATATCTGCAGGAACGCGCATGTATTCTGCATGCAGAGTTGACTCGGGCGTTAACAGTGCATTATTTAACTGTCATTGTAGCGGAGCAAGTCAGCAATGTGCAAAAACCACAGTGCTCTGTTCCAGATCGGATCACGATCCGTGCTTTGGTGTCAGGAACGGATTACAATCCGTGGTGTGTTTACTGTAGCCTCTGATGATAATAAGTAATTCCAGTGCTCAATCATTATGTTATCCGAATCCCAACTTTTGGATCACGATCCGTGATAGGTGATTTGAGATACACAAGCTTGGCTCTTGATCTGGAGATAACCACATGCATGGATCATGATCCATGATCCATGCATGCGAGTACGAGTGCACGGATCGCTTTTACAGTACGTTTGATGTTATTTGAGACACTCATACTTTATACAACTTTGCAGTTTCGTTTTTGTGCCAAAATTGACTACCCACTTCAGGGAATATGGTACCGAGTTTGCGTCTTTTGGTCCGTTTAATAAACTAGTCAGAAAGGTTATCTCCAAATCTGCGATTACGAGCTCTTTAGGTAATTTTGTTTTAGAATAATTAAATTGGAGCGTTTCCAAGCACAGAAAGTTTGATTTTACGAATAATTGCTTACGATTCACTTCTATATTTTACACTTCGTCGAAACGAACACAGCCAAAGCAGAGATCTACAACCATGGTTCAGCCGCCCATTCAAATAGGGCCTATAATTTGGCAAAAGAATGCTGCGACTCTAATAAAGGACACACACGAATGAAATGCCATAACAATAAGTTTATCAGCAAACTCAGGCGGTAAATGATTTTGCACCTGTAGTTCGGATTTCGATGTACGACCCTTTCATCACTGATCTCCCATAACGGATTAAGATCAACATTAGGGATCATGCATAACGAAATACGTGGTTATTGCATTTGAACCATGATCCGTGATTCGCATTAGCAGATTATGGATAATGATCCGTCACCCGTGATCCGTTCAAATGGATCAAGGATCAAATGATACGAAATTTTCCCGATCTGATCTGCCCATCACTGGGAGCAAGATTGGAATGCGACAGGAGTAACTCACTTCTTCAACTTGCTTGCCTTGTACTGAACATGGCAGTTAAGAATGTGAAGTTTTTGGGTGCAATTAAAAAGTTTTAAAAAAAACTCGGAACATTCCTCTTGTTTAACTTTTCACGTGTAAATTTCAAGAATGTAGGCTAACCTTATTAGACTACGATGGTTTTACGTTCCTTGCTTACGCAAGCAGAGAAGCCAATTTTCGATTTCGTGCTGGATTAGTTATAGATGCCCTACAACCGTAATCCATGGTTTTATATAAAACTAAGGCTATAGCGAACGCATGTCGATTAAACTTGCCAGTTACGCTCCAAGCTGTGATGCATCTCAACGAGTCCTACTCCCTAGCTCGGTAATCAAAATTGTGTGATATATAATAGTACAGTAAATGAATCCACAGCGTTATTTAGTAAGTGGTACGAGTTGAAAAAGAATGGTTGGAATACGCCGTCGGATTACTTATCCTTCGTTCATGAGCATTGGCGAAAGTTCGAAGAACCAAATCCTATGCTGCACCATTTGCTCGGTTGCCTTTACGTGATCTTTATGATTCTTTCTCTAGTTGGCAACGGCATTGTTATATACGTCTTTCTTACGTAGGAAAATCTCATGAGCACAACTAGCAGAGTTATAATTTAATCGTTGTCTACACACAGCTCCAAGAAACTGCGGACAACTTCCAACATGTTCGTTGTCAATTTGGCCGTTTGTGATTTCGTGATGATGTTGAAAACTCCGGTTTTCATTATCAATAGTTTCAACGAAGGGCCCATTTTTGGTCACCTCGGGTGCCAAATTTATGGTTTACTAGGGGCCTTATCTGGTCCTGGAGCAGCGGTGACGAACGCCGCCATTGCCTATGATCGCTACAAGTGAGCGTAATATATGTCGTTAAATCTATGTGCTGTCTAACACTTATTTCGTAGATGCATAACGCAACCATTTGCTGACAGACTAACCACGCGAAAAACTGTGGCAGTTATTGGGTTGTTATGGGCTTACGTGTTGCCCGTGGCATTGTTGCCGTTCACCCAAACATGGAATCGATTCGTTCCAGGTTGTAAGATAATAGTTTTCGGGGAAAAAAACAACTAACATTAAAAAAAATCTAATATTTGCATTTTTTAGAGGGTTACTTAACCAGTTGCACCTTCGACTACATGACAGACACGGTAGAAACGCGTCTGTTCGTTGGAGTCATTTGGATCTGGTGTTATGTCATTCCCCTTGCAATTGTTGTCGCTTGTTACACCAGCATTACCGTCCATGTTATGAACCATGAAAAACATCTCAAGATCCAAGTTTGCATCCATTCGGCATGATCACAAATAATGAATCGTTTCCAACTGTAGGCGCAAAAGATGAACGTGGAAAGCTTACGGGCAGGAGACAACGCTACCCTTCGCCAGGAGGTCCGTGTTGCCAAAGTCGGATTGACCTTAACGTCCCTTTTCCTCTTATCTTGGACACCATATTTTGTGGTGGCCTTCATGGCCGCATACGGTAAACGTCAGATGGTAACACCATTCGTATCAATGATCCCTGCAATGACATGCAAAACAGCCGCTTGCATCGATCCGTATATATATGCCATCAATCACCCAAGGTATTTCATTTCCGAATCCATACTTAAAGAGTTTTCAGTCATGCGACACTGGACTTCCAGGTATCGCCAAGAATTACAATCGCGCTGGCCATGGCTTTGCGTCCATGAACCAGAAGACAGAAGTGATGACAGTCGTAGCCTACCCACTCAAAGTTAAATATCCTGGTTTTGTTTCAAATGCGAGATTTCTGCCACGATTAGCCCTAAGATTATGAGAAAGACTTCTTACATATTTTACGCTACCTTCAGTATTATAGCACTAACAATGCGGAGATTGTGCCGTTCAACTAAATCCTTGTATAAACTTTGTACCTCTGTTACAAATTAGCAATACAAATTAGAATTAGATGCAACTAAATAGTTGTCAGACAAAAAAAAGACAGGCTTTTACACTACATCCCATTGCCATAACAACTTTAAAAGTGCCCGGTGGCGTTAAGGCACGCTGCAATTTCTCTATGACAAATTCTGTAACGACGAACAATTTTGTCAACGCTTCTTTCAGTCCTCGCCCAGAGCAGACCCTCGAAACTTTATCCGTTTTCAACCAACACTGATGTTCGCGGCTTGCCACTTCGTCATGTATACGTATATGTTAGTAGACAAGCTAAACATGAACGATCTTTTCGTCCCCTTGTTTGAAACGCACTTAAGGAAGAGACTACACACCCG
The DNA here is from genome assembly GCA_020615345.1 of Triops cancriformis. Taxonomy (NCBI): domain Eukaryota; kingdom Metazoa; phylum Arthropoda; class Branchiopoda; order Notostraca; family Triopsidae; genus Triops; species Triops cancriformis. The sequence goes on from JAHZNP010001232.1 coordinate 6,684, forward strand.
AGCTCCATGCTAGAACGATTTGTATTAACATCAACTGTAATCAAGGTGCAATTTCATAGAAACATGCAATAAAAAAAATCAGAAACGAGTTTCATCACAACTGATTAGTTAGACTGATGATTTGAGCACTTGACTTGGATAATTATAATTTAAGTAAACGAATGAAAAAAATAATTGCATGTTCACAACGTTAGTTGGAGCCGAAGCATTAATACATTCGTATAGATTCACTCGAGTCAAGGCTGCACTTGCTCTATGTTTTTGGACGACTGGTGAACCCTTTCGCAGTGGGGCTCCACGATGAGATCGTTCAAATTAACTGAAGGAGTAGCTGGGGGAGTTATGGGTAGTTCCGACACCTTGGAGAGACATACTCCAGAAGACGAAGACGACCCATTTGTATTCGTGATATTCGAGGTAGCGGATGTAAAACCATGGTGATGAGGACGGTAGCTGTCGCGGTTCAGACGATTTGGTGACTGCTGTTCGAGGACCAAGCGTCTCTTGGGACTGACACTGCCGTGACGATATAAAGGCGCATTGCTGCTGTGGGTAATCTGTTCAGGGCATGACAGTGTTTCATTTAGACTCAGACTTAGAGAGGAGTGTGACGAAGCGGGAGAAAAGACAATCTTTCTGGATGGGCTCAATCGTGGACTGCTACTTGCATCCAATTGCTCCGACGAGTACCTGTACTGACTCCAGTTGTGAGAATTTAACGTATGTTGCCTATGATAGTAGTCTGGTGTGTAGTCGCGGAGTCGTACACCGCCACCACCATTCCATGGTACATCGTTCCATTGCCTAGCCTCGTGACTCCAGCGTTGTGATGAAGCTCGCCGTAGCGGGGCATTGGGAGGCGGAAATACCGAGACAGGTGGCGGCGTGCAATTGTCAGCTCTAGACGCTGTCAACAAAGGTTCACTGGCATGCAAATAACACCGTTGGTGATGGGAATACTGAGAGGTCGGCTCGTCTATCTCTTGCTCACCAGTATGGTTACTGCTAGGCTTAAAAACAGCACCCGCCCCTTCCTGCCAAACGACGTGCATGCAGAAGGCATAAAAATGCTAGTCATGCGAGATTTCAAGTCTGCTTTACTAAGCTACTACAATCGACGGCTAAAGCAAAGTGGGCAGCGACAAGGGAGAAAAAACTTACGTGGCTCGCATCAATGGGCATCGAATTCGCGAACGTAGGGTCGGCAGTATTGCGGATGGGTGACGACGTTACAAATGCAGCTTGCCCGGTCCCTGGATCGCTCACAACTGTTGTACCAGGAATTGGATTGCCAAAATACACATACTGCGTAACAGGACTTGCCTATGTCAAAATCTCATTACTCCAACATCTTTGTTTACAACATAGAGTCGAGGTTACTTGACGGTAGCTGGACAACCATTGCCATTGCGCTCCAGGCATCCACTGCTGTTAACGCAAAAGTTAAAAGAGACTGCTTAAATATTTGGGGGTTAATTACCGGGGTAGTGTACGGGTACTGTTGAAAGTAAACAGGAGGAGCATAAAAATAAGGGTACGGCGAGGAAGATGGTTGGCCCGCTGGTGTGGCGTAGTACGCCGTCGGCACATTAACTTCTCTGGAGGGCAATGCTTGGGGCGGTACCGGGTTCGCAGCTGTGGAAGGACTAGGAGTAACGGCTACTTGAGCTTCAGCCTGAGTAGGACCTGGCGAAGGAACCGTGGGTGTTGTAGGCGTGTTTACGACAGAGACACTTGGACTAGATGCCCCAGTAGGACAGACGGGAGGGGACGTCACGGGATACAAATAAGGCATACTGTTGTAGTAATTGGGAAACGCAGGGGATAAAGGCGATGTGAGAGACTCCAAGCTATGACCTATGCCCTTTAAAAGAAATGTGAGTAAGTATTTTCAACGTACAAACTATAAACAAAAGTATAAAACGGAAATCCTTGTTACTTGTTTGCGCACCGCTGGGGCTATGTTAAGCTTCCGGTCTTTCAGAACGAAGATCTGGCTCTGCACGAAGAAAAGTACGATTACGAGTGCAAATGTTGACTACGAAGTCTTACTGAGACAAGTTTTAGCAGTTGCTGGACCTCTTCTTCGTTATCAAAGGTGACAAAACCATATCCTTTGGACAAGCCAACTCGATCGACGATGATCTTGACAGTGCGCACACGGCCATAACGGGCAAACAAACTACCTAATTCTTCTTCTGTGACAGAAGCAGCCAGTCCGCCAATAAAGACGCGATTGGGCACCAGAGTCCCATGCTTCGGAAAACTGTTGCATTGAACTGGGACAGGCACCAAGGCAGTCGACATGGGTTGTCGTACACGAGACACGGGAACAAATGGCGACGTGGCTGATTCCGAAGATCTTGACGATGAGGCCGAGTTCTGCGTAACAAGTACGTGTAAGTGCAAACAGAAGGATTCGAACATCGCACATTTAAACTTGAAACTCCGCCCTTGTGAAACAAAACCCTACCCAGAATACGTCACAATGCGAGTCAATTAACGTTAACCAAGGCTATAATCTACATAAAAAGACTATTTTACCATTACCAAATATCAATAATTAAACGCTTACCATGACTGATTAAATTTCCAGGTGAAGTCGAAATTCAAATAAGTCAGCTTTGCCACCCCAATTCCGAAAAGAAGGCCACAAAAAAACAATTCACTGCTGAAAGACTCTCGTTGAGGTACTTTTTAATAACAAGAGAATAACCTTGTCCCCAAGATCCGACACAAACGTAACAAGCTAAAATAACAGAACAAAGAGTTGAAACTGGAGGCTTTTGCAGTTTAAGAGGCTAAGCCATATTGTTACTATAAAAGAATGACCAAGTGTGCAGGCGAAAGAACCCTCCAAGTGCAACTGACAAGATTTTGGTTGAGTTTCGCAACCCACGTGATCCATCCGTTGCCGATGTGTAACGATAGGAGAAAAAAATAAACTTTTGTAAAGTCATACTGCTTGCTCCCCAAGCCACAGACGATTTACGAGCACCAGCTTGTGTTTCGAATAGGGTACGCCAAAACTCCAACCGCGTGCACAAAACCGATGCGAAGCTTCACCTTCCCACTTTTTCCAGAAAACCGTTTTTCTTTCTGTCATCTCTGCACGTGCATAGGCCAAGTGTTCGAAGTCTCCCCTTCCAGCTGCGATTTTTTAACACTGTCTTCGTAATACTGTGAGGGAAAAACCTCTTTCTATGTCGTCATGTGTTTCAATAAGTCAACATTACGCAAATAAACTTACGAGCGATGAATACGGATATTTTATATTTTGTAATAATATAGGCGACTTCCCCGGACTATATAAGTTCGACTTTTATTTAAAGATTCGTAAGTCGTCTTCCATTCAACATACACGCATACGACCCAACGGTTAAGGGTACTGTGCACCTAACCGTGGTATAAAATCGCGTGCTAAACGGCGCCGGCGATTTCACCGAAATTGCTCAGTATTTCTTTAAACAATCTCAACACTAAGATTTTGAATCATAATGTGTAATGCACATCATCGAGTTTTTGTTTCAATCAAATTTCAACTTTTTGGGAAAAGCATTTTTAGATATACGGCCCCAAGGTATATTAAAGCACCGTTTACCTAGTTTATTGGCGAAAACGGAATTCAAATCCGTCGATTAGTTTTTTATGTACCCCCTTAAAAGTTTCCTGAAATTATCTAGGTGATAACTCCGAAATTAAATGTCGGATTTTAATTCATTTTGGTTAAATTAATACTTTTAAGTGGGTCTAATGAACCTCGCGATCGAATGTTTACAGTTGCTTTTCTACAAAAAAAATTTTGACTCGCATTTTACAAATTTACGAAGAACTTTTCTTTTAAAAAAACTCGACGATGTGAGCTAGATGTTATGATCCAAAACTTGACTAACAAGATTGTTTAATGAAATACTGAGTAGTTTGGGCAAATCGCCGGCGCCATTTAACCCTATATCACGGTTAGATGAACCGTACCCTAAATACGCTGCTGAACGTTAGGTGTTGTTTTTATTTTGTTTAAAAGAAAAAAAACATGCGGCTCAATGCATGCGAGCATGCAAGATTCGAATTCTTGCAACGTGACGTGAGTATAATGTATGATTTGCCCAACTACGTATTCAAGTTTTGCAATGGTTCAGCCTTGCTCCCTTATATACATTCCATTCATTAAGATGGCTCGGAATCCGAATTCCGCAAAGCTATTTTGTGATAGTCACGGTTTTGGGAGGCTGCAGTGCGTTATAGAAACACGCCATACAGTGTTCGACAAAATATATCTCCACAAAGAATTGGGCTTCATTCTCAATACATGGCACTCTTCGAGGCAAGAACATTCGCATCCCCACGGCAGAACATTGGGCACGAACTCTTGTTGTCGTTACTCAAGTACCGGGTATTTAGTCAGGGCCTGGCACGCTTGCATTGCTGTTCCACCCCGTACCGTACAGTACTCGTAAAAAAACGAGCCCAACAAACTGCCCTATGCTAACGTACCACACCACTGGGAGGAAGCCTTATTGCAGGTCACAAACGTTCAAAAGACGGAAAAGTGGGACACCGCTCGGGCAACTGCCGTGGCGGTAGTGTAGGGCGGTTTGTTGGGCCTGTTTCTCTTTTTTTTTACGAGTACTGTGTACAGTACTCGGCACATAAAACGACCCAAACAAACCGTCAGGTGCCTAACGACCCGGCAGTTGCGCGAGTGGTGTCCCACTTTTCCGTCGTTCAAACGTTTTTGACCCGCAACAAGGCTTCCTCACAGTGGCGTGGGACGTTAGCAATAGGATGGTTTGTTTGGGTCGTTTTAAGTGCCGAGTACTGTACAGTACACAGCGAGGAACTCGGGTTTAAGAGTGAATTTTACTACTGAATTGCTCCTTGTTTCTTTGCAAGGACATTTCTCATGCATGAAGTAACGTAGGGAGAACCTAGATAAGAAGATCTAGCGTTGAAAGTAGGTTAGTCAAATTAGTATAGTGTATAATATTACTCCTAACCTAATTTTCGGCAAATGGGGTCAAGGCTAAAATTATGGGCTTTTCTAGGTAAATTAAAGTAACTCAAGCCAGTCCTCAAGTTTGCTACTTTTCAACTTGGGGTAATTTGTTTGGGAAAATCCAGATAAGTTTCGGAAGTTATGGGGAACTGTTTACGAACTGAAGATGTGAGAAAGAAAAGAAAGTCCACAAAAAAGCATGACTTGAAAGCCCAGCCAGCAAAACTGACGTATTTTAGTGGATGGACGCCAGACTCGTCACGGTCTATCTCGCATAAGCTCCGACTGTGTAACCTCAACTTTGACCCCCCATGTGGTATTAATATTAACACTTGAAAATTGCTCAACAACCCAGAAAAACTCAATCCGAAATAAAACAGCTCAACCCACAAAGCGAGCATTTAGTTTAATTCTGTTGCGCGACCGCTCAATACCGAAAGGTTTGCTAAGAAACAGTCTTAGAAACAGTAGATAAGATTTTCTCATAGAAATTCATACAACAGCTTTACCTGCAAAATTCATGGTGCTAGGGTACTTAACTCGGTGATTTTTTATGTGTTCGTTAAAATGCTAAAAGCGCTTTTATCATTTAGCTGCCTTTGTGCGGTTCTGGCTGCTAATTCGGCCGACAAGCAAGTAAGCAAACATTTTGTTCTCGAATGTATAAATTGCAACGCAAACTCGAACCTTTTTAGGAATTTAATATTGTGCACCAAGAAGGACGGCATAAAGTGCTGGTGTCCGTCGAAGTAGACATACATAATGCTACTGTCTTGGCCAGTCCCCGTCAAACCAACAAAGCTTCGTTAGTAACTTTCTACGATTTCGAACATGTAATTTGGGCTCAAATTTAGACGAAATTCTTTCACTAAAAGCCATTCCTTAGCATGTGGCTTTGTATAAATCCATCAACGGACCAATCTGTTACATCGAGCGACTGGAAGATGATGACGTTCATGCGGAATTAGTTTTGCTGCAAAAGCTAAACGGCGCCATTGTGCGAGATGCACCTCGAACATTATTTGTTGCCAACTCGACATTAACACAAGTAGAAGTAATGTTATAAACGCGGGTCCTACGCCCTTGTAATATCTACGAACCAAATTCCAGATTGAAGCTTTGGGTGGCGAAAAGTTACTAAATTTCTGCAAGGGCAAAGAAATGCGTATGTTGGTCAAAGAGAACCCCCTAGATGGACGTCAACCCGTGCAAAGTAAACAGAAGAGCTTTATAGCTAATGTCTCGAAACTCTTAATCATAACCCACTGTTCAAAGAACGTAGTAAACGTTCGGCGCCAGTGCGGCGGCGAATCCAGACGCAAGTCCATGCACAAACATCGCCTAATGGCGACGGCCAGTTAGCTCCTGAAGCCTGGGCCCTTGCATCACCCGATGCAGCAGTTGCCCGCGTGGGTAAGTGCACACACAACCGTCGAACAATCAAAAACATTATGCGATGAGATAACGGTTTCCTTTTTGCCTTCTGCGTGATAGGCGGTGGATCGGGTTACGCACAAGCTCAAAGTCACGTGACCGTTGAAACGGAACACGAAAACGGGGCCAAAGGTATCCGGCGTATGTCAGCCTCCAGCAGCATGTACAACAGCGGACGGGGTGACTCAGCCGGCCATTTTATCCCTGCGTCCATTGCTGCCGGTGGCGGCTTAGGCTCAGGCGGTAGCAAAGGTTATACGGGATTTGACCAATCTCGATCGTCGGCTGGGTTTCCCAATTTTGAAGGCTCGTCGTCGAGTAGTTACTCTTCACGGAGCGGCGGACTTGTCCCTGTACCAGGCTCCAAGACCTACCGCTACAAAGTGACGTACCCTGGTGGATACCAATCTACTAGCTGGTACACGGGTACTGCAGATGGTAGTCGTTCAGTCATAGAGGGACCTACTAGCTCGGATCCGCTTCACCTTACTGCTCCAGGATCTCAGACCGGCGGAACAGGAGTCGCACAAGTCAATGGTCCTATCTATGGCGCATCCGCGCAAAAAACAAGCAGCGAATTCCACACGATCGGCGTCGGAGTGGGCCACTCTAGCGGTGGTTTCACTCCTGAACGTGCGCATCAACAAGCGCAGCATATACTACAGTCTTCAGCTTCGCAGGGGCAGGACTCCGGGGCGTCCGTATTTGACGAAAGCGGATCCACAGGAAGCTTTTCCACTTTTGATTCTAGGCTCGGCGGTGTCCAGCAACCCTACCGAGGTGCCACTCAGCACCAAGTAGATGAAACCTTTGACAGGAGCGAGGAACCCGCTTACAGACAACCTTCCCGGACTCAGACCTTGCAGTCAAGAGCTTCCGAAGAGGAAAGGGTCCAAAGCTCCCGAGGACAACACCATTACCCATCTCCTTCTCAACCGGCTGCGAATTTGCAATACCCGTCCCGTTCCCCTCAGCAAACCCACGCGTTTACCGACTCCACCCAGTCGTCACAAGGCGATTTAAGGACACAAGGAAACTATCCTCAGGCACCAGCAACCCGATCGCATCAAACTTACGCCCAGACAGGAGCAGTAGAGTCCTCGCAGCAAACCCCAGCTCACCCTCAACAACCTTCTTACCCAAGTCGTCAACCCCAATCTCAACAAACAGTCCCTTCCGGTTCCAGGACTCCTTCTCAAGATGAGACCCAATCGCTAGCCGGTAGGGTCCATCCCAGTCACCAAACGCAGACCCAGAGACGTCCTAGCGGACAGGTCACCCCTGTTCACCAACAGCAACAACCAACATACGCGGGATCTCAGCAATTAGTTCCTCAAACCTTGCCTCAGCAACAGACGTACACACAAACCGAACATGATTCCTCTCATGCATCTCAGACACTATCGGTACGAGTACCGCAACAGACTTACATCCAGTCAGGTTCGGACGAGCCTCAACAAACAGGTTCACGCACACTCCAACAACCTGGTCAAATTCCACGCGTCGCGCAACAGACTTACTCACAGTCAGGAGCAGATGCATCGCAGCAAACGTCTCAAACGACCCACGTGCGTGTTCCCCAGCAAACACTCTATGCACAGACCGGTTCAGACGTGGCTAATCCTCAACCATACGCACAATCGAGCGTGGATGGATCCCAACAGACAACTTACACACAACAAGGACGCGTACCACAACAACAACAACAACCATACGCACAATCGAGCGTCGAAGGATCCCAACAGACAACTTACACACAACATGGACGCGTACCCCAACAACAACCGTACGCACAATCAAGCTTGGATGGATCCCAGCAGACCACTTACACACAACAAGGGCGCGTACCCCAACAACAACCATACGCACAATCGAGCTTGGATGGATCCCAACAGACAACGTACACAAAACAAGGACGCGTACCTCAACAACCATACGCGCAATCGAACTTGGATGGATCCCAACAGACAACTGACACACAACAAGGACGTGTACCCCAACAACAATACGTCCAGACAGACTCCGAGGCCAATCACCAGCAAATAGTACAAACCTCACCTGGCCGTGTTCCACAACACCACGTTTACGCGCAAAGTGGTCGAGAGACTTCTCAGCAGATGATCCCGTCTGTGCCATCGCGTGCACCGCAACAGCAAACTCACGTGCAGACTTCAGCTTCCGATGCCCGAAATCAACTCCGAACGTCTCAGCAACAACTTCCCTCGGGGCAATATCTGTCCACTGACGCGGTCCACGGTCAAGCCCCTCAGCATCAGCAAGTCTTGAACACGCAAAGCGAGGGATCGGCCCACTCCCAACGTCAAACTCAGCAGCACACTCTTCAAAGACATTACGATGGCCAAGTACACCAAGCCCCATCGTCTGACGGTACTTCTCAACAAGTTCTACCAAGTGGCGGTTCCCCAGCTCAGCCTGGCAGTATTCACATCACCCAGCAACAATCTGTTCACGTTTATGGTTCTCATGGAGACAGGATCTCGACGCAACAAGGCACAGTCGGACTTCCTCAACAAGGTACAGTCGGACTTCCACAACAAGGACAAACCGGGACGCGCGTTACGCTGGTCGGCCACGCCCATCAAGTGCAAGATGGACCAACGACCCAAACCTTACCTGGGTACTTACCACGTCAATCAGCGGAAGCCGCTGTTCAGGGAACTGTGGATTCCTCTAGAGTTTCTCAACAGCCCCAACGCCCTGTGTACGAAACTCAAGGCAGCCTCGTTCCATCTCAACCCCAGAGGCACGGGTTCCAACAAACTGAGCAAACGTACCTTGACACGAACGACGGTCAGGTTCCTCAACGAGTGCAACAGCCAACCCAACTTAACCAGCCGCCCTCGGCTCTCCTCAGCTCTGCGCACTCGATGCATATGGAAGAATCCGACATGCTTAAAATGCAGCCGCAAGCACCCGAACAGCCCCTGACTCATGCGCAAGCAGGGTATATTCTACCCCAGCTACACTACCGACCAGCGCCCCAGCCACAACAGCCCCAACAAACCCAGGTTCCGGCTCCGTTGGCTCCCCACTCTCAACAACCTCGACAGTCGCAGGTTCTAGATCAGGCTCCTCAGCTTCAACAACCTCGACAATCTCAGGTTCCAGATCAGGCTCCTCAGCCTCAACAATCTCGAGTAGTACCTTCGACTCCACAGCAACCTGCGGACGGTCACACTCAAGTTACTACGTTGGACGCCGCAACTTACAGTAGGCGCCCCACTCGTCCCTTGCCGGTCCCAGCCGAAGGCCAAATAATACAACAGGATGCAGTAAATGTCGTCCGGATTCCAAACGGAAGAGATGTGTCCCACGGCAGTCAGATTGTACTCCAACCTGGACAAGCCGTACCAGGTACACCGTACTCAGTCCCTGAAGGTTTGCGAGGAACTGTGATTCAACACAACATCCCAGCTACCGGCGACGCAAGCGCTGGTGCGACGAACTTGGAAGCAGGAGCTGCGTCAGCTTTAGTAAGACCAAGTAGACCAGCCACACATGGAACATCTGGTTCAGCTGGCTTCATTGGCACATCTTCGCTTGTTTCCAGCGGCCGAGGTGACATCTCTCCCGATTCCTCAGCTTCTTCCGATAGTCGGCGAGGTGCCCCGCGCGTTCTTTCTCCACAACCTGGAAGTCCTCAACGAACTGGACCCGCACCCGTGCCTGCCCCTAGGCAAGAGAACGTACCAAGCCCCACTGACCTAGCTCCTGACTACGACTATGAAGCGGATGACGGCTACGAAGATGGAACCGGTGAGGATGACCTTTGCACCGGCCCTGACTGTTCTGGTATCGGACCTTCCATCACCAGAACGACTATGATACGTCAAACCCCCGTCATGACCATTCCGATTCAGTCGCCGCGTCAGTCCTCGCCTCACCTAACTAGTGGAATGAACGGTCGACGTGTCCAGCAATCGGTCACACAAACCTTTTCTTCCCACGGCATGGGTATGAACGGTTTTGCAGCGCAATCCCCCACAGGTGTAGTCAAACCCATACTTGTGGGCGGTAACGGAAACGGCAAAGGGTGCCAAACAATCAAAGTTTCTTGTCAAGTCGCCCACGGACCTACTCAAAGGGTGCGAATTTGCACACCGCAAGTAACACCCGGTTGTTGCTGCGACATTTCTATCCCGTGTAGTACATGTTAATGCCCATGGCAGGAAAGCTGCCCACTTACAGAAAAAAAAAGTTCAAAAGAAAGCTTTAAAGAATCATACGAATTAAGCTAGGCTTGTTTGGCGAGTTTTTATAGTGATAAATATTTCTATATTTGTTAGCGTAATATAGGTTGCATAATTTAGCTTCATTGTCATATGTTTTTAATAAAGTTGATTTCACGCAGCGCTACATAAAAGCATCCCAGATATTGTGTCTGTAAAAGTCTTTGGCTGAGTGCTAACTCCTATATGAAACTTGATGCGCTGTGTACGCCTAGAGATCGGTCATCTGAGAATACAACTTTGTCGCTTGTGAAACATTCTCTTTATTTACACCACTGCATTTTTTATTAAGCGTATTGGATTAATTGTTATTACTAGCGCGCCGGGTCGTCCGTCCACCTGTCACACATGAAATGGAAATACAGCTACTGCCTATGCCTTCTCTTATGTTCATATTCCATGTTAAAATTAATACAATGTTAATGCTACGATTATAACAGACCAACAGTCTTTCTTATCTGTTTACATAATCTCCATCTCACAAATATCGCTAGATAGTTGCGTAGCCACTCAACTGTGTCCGCTTCCAAAGATAGGTTTTCCCATACTTTTGCGTAATAAAGTTCTGCTAGTGGACTTCGGTCTTACGGTCTTCAAAACTCCGCCTACACAGGTGTTACCTCGTTTCCTAGCAGCTTTTACCCTTCAGGGTAGCCTTACAACCTGACGCTGAATTGACACTGAAACCCCGCCTACCCGAAGCTTGTTGTTGTTCTAGTGAAGTACCTTACTGCCGGTTATTGGATTTACCCATTACAGGCCGTAACTGTCTCCGTGGCGCATACTAATCGGCTTTCTAAACATTAGTACAATCATTTAATTTCTCGTGAATAAACCATGGCTAGTCATCCTTTGTTGTTACGCGTTGTTGCGTCTTCAGTGGCTGCTTCTCTCCAAGCTGGGAGAATTATCAAGGACGTCATGAGCAAAGGGGATTTGGGGATCGTTGACAAGGTAAGATTTTGCCTTTTTGACAAAAAATATTATGCCAGAGTAATTTCCTTTACCTAAAATAGGGTGTGAATGATCCTCAAACCGAAGCTGACCGCGGAGCACAGCGACACATTATTCGAAGTCTGTCCCTGCAATTTCCTAAGATTCATATTATTGGCGAAGAAGGCGATTTATCCGCCGACGGTCCAACGACTGCCGGAGGAGGATGTCATATTTCCTCCGAACAAAGTACTGATCTCATTGATCAAGATAAGATCTTATCTCTGTCTTGCCCAGAAGACTTGTCTTCCATAAAAGAAGAAGATGTAAGTCCTTGCAAGTATTGTAACCTATTTAACCAACTAACCCATTTTTACCTCTATCTAGCTTGTCATTTGGGTCGATCCTTTGGACGGCACTGCCGAATATACCGAAGGTGGCGTTTTCTTTAAAATAAGGAACATTAGTACTGATTGGCTATCTCGTTTGGTTTCTAGGAAATTTGGACCACGTTACTGTGCTGATAGGCGTAGCCTACAAAACTCGGCCAGTGGCTGGCATTATTCATCAGCCTTATTATAATTACCAGTCTTTGCAAAATGTATCCGACTTAGGTCGGACGATTTGGGGTATTCCTGGGGTCGGTGTGGGAGGCTTTACCCCAGGGCAGCCACCCGCAGCTCGCATTATTTGCACAACGCGCTCTCACTTGACGCCTGTCGTCCAAGAAGCATTGGATGCCATGAAGCCAGACCAGGTTCTTAAAGTTGGCGGCGCCGGCTACAAAGTTCTTATGCTACTCGAAGGCAAAGCTTCGGCCTACGTTTTTGCTAGTCCTGGTTGCTACAAGTGGGACACGTGTGCCCCTCAGGCCATTTTGGAGGCAGTGGGCGGTACTTTGACCGACATCCATGCCAAGCCTTACCCTTATAACCAAGATGTTGTGAAACGTAATCTAAGGGGCGTACTTGCCACAGCCAAGGCTGAAGATCATGCTTACTACGCAACTCGTATTCCCGACGCCGTCAGAGAAAAACTACAAGGCTAAACTTCGGACATATCCAGTACTTTCCCCCCCAAGTACACCATGTATTAGACAGTGACCTCCCTTTCACTTAGTTAACAGTTTTCAGGCCCATTCCGTGGTCTTGTTGAATGTTTTATAATGATGAACGAGAACACTTCCTTTTATCTGTGCATTCTTGTTAAATAAAAGAGTGTAAATTAAAATTGGCCATTTTTTGAAAATATTAGTTTTATTATATCTTGCGTGCGGTTTGTTTTTGTCACAAGTGCGCCAGAGTATTTTGTAGTGCAGAACTGTACAATATACAGAATTCGGAATTACAGAGCATTTATAGTGTCTGGTGCAATTTCTGTCACGTTTTCAGAATGAGTAAGAGGTAAAGCAACGGCCCAAACGGTTACAAAGCTTGGCGTATTCTTGTCTGGTTTCACTGAAGGGCTGGTAGCAGTATACGCACTAGCTTGTGCCGCTTCGGCCAAAAATTCTTCCGTCGCCAATCTTACCAATGGCGGTGCCTGAGGTCCTTTTACCTTCGCCGGGGTTGTCGTCGTCTGGTTCAGCTTAGGTTTCATTACCTTCACAACGTTTGGTTTAGATGTTACTACTGCGACTCCAATTTTACTCCGTTCCAATCTACTATCTTGGGCTCGACGAAGAGGAGCTTTGGTAGTTGCGCTTCTGGCTATGGTCTTAGTGTTCTGCGCTGGTACTGAAACGGTTTTCACGTTAGATTTGCTCACAGGACTTTTGCGTACTGGTGCATCTATAGCTCTGGCCCGGGGTAACGCTTGCGTTAGGGTTTCCGCAGAAGGATGACCGTGGATACGTATCCTAGGGCGAAGCGTTGCCGGAGGCAAAGGTGGTGGCGCCTCTGTTGTAGGATGAGAACTTTCTTCAGGATGTTCAAAAATGGGAACCTGAACACTGCTAGGTGTTGCTTGGCGAGGAATGAAAGCTGAAGCTTGATCTTTTGCAATGGGATGGATTATTGTTTGGGGAGGAATGACAATTATGGGTGCAAAACTCTGTGGCGGGAAGAACAGATCAATGGGCTCGTCAGGTGTGCTGAACTGAGCTTCTTGAAAGAATAAGTTTTGCTTCTTGGAGGGTTTAGGACGAGTGACAGGTTGGTTGTGAAACCCGCTAAAATCCTCGTCGTTACCAAAATGCATCGAGGGACGTTTAAGTGGCCGCAATCTTTGTCCAAACCCGTCATGTTGGAGTAGCTTAATGGGTGGTTTACTGTGGGCGGAATCTTTATGTGGTAAAGTTGCTGGCGAGGGAATGTTTTTGGTCCGGAACGCGGGAGGATTGAAAATAATACGTTGGTCGTCACTAGTATCACCGTTAGTGTATTGCAGGTTATGTGTTCCAAAGTATTGTTCTTGAGGTTCAATGAAAGAGTTCTGGGTGTTATGCAGTCGTCCGAAGTCTGATTTTTCTCGCCCATGTGGACTGCGAGGAGCGTCTTCTTCGTTGTTACCAAATGGGCGTGCGTTAGGTCGAGTTCTCGTGGCGCCTTCCTTGGGAAATGGCGGAGGGTTAAATACAATAGGCCTGTCTGCGTGGTCTGCGTCCGTAGTTGAAAAACCGGAGTGTGGACGGGGTGGCTTGGCTCTGTGTGTGGGTTTCTTTGGAAAAGGTGGTGGAACGAACGTTTCCTGCTTGTCAACATAGTTTTCCTTTGGTGCGTTGGGACTCGGGTGCAACTTGTGCCTACCATTTCTTTCCGGAACGGGTGCTGCGAAAATCGTATGTGAGATGTGCTTCTCGTCATCTGGGAAGGGTAAAGGAGGCTGAGGAGAAGGAAAAGGTCCTTTAAGACCTGGGATGTCTAAGAAGAGCTCGTCCCGTTTAGCTGGCAGCGTGTTGATAGAAATGGGTCGTTCACTAACCGCTGTGTCATCAAAGGGATATTGCAGAAGTGGTAAATCTACTGGGGAAATGGGCGTTGTGTATTGAGTAGGTCGATGGGCAGTATTAAATTCTTCATTAAATGGGTAAAAGTCTTCAGATTGTGGACGAAATTTGGGGCGTTTCTTGGGTGTGTTATAAGTTGCATCACTTGCCGAATTTTGCCCAGCAATACTGTGCAAACTGTATAACAATGCCGCAGCCCCATTGTATGCAGCAGGACGAGGAGAATCAGTAGTTGGGCCCAAATCATCTGGTCTATGCACTACATAGTTAGGTTGCTTATGAAACTCCGTCTTCTGCTTCTCGGGATTAAAAAATGGGAATACAGGTTCAAAAGGGGCGCGGTGTTGCGGAGGATAAGCGGGCGCAGAATCTCGCTGCTTTTCCAATGACAGTTCCGATTGGCTAAAAGCAGGCCCAGGTAAGACATAGTCATCCAACTGTGTCTCAGTGGAGAGATAATAGCTCTGAGGAGATCCGTGTTGGAAATGAGTTCCGGTAACACTATCACGTTGTCGGGGACGATAAATTGGTGGAGCCGGAATTACACTAGATGTTTGCGATTCTTCTGGAAGTTTCCAGCGGGCCAGTGGCCTATTGTTAGCATTATCCGCAGCTTCTTCTTCAGCAAGAAGAGGAACGGTTGTTGTTGGTTCGTAACGAATATGAGCTTTGAAGCCATCGTCATCCGCGTGGTAATTAACGACTTGCCAGCGTCCGTCAGGCATCAAGGTGCGATAGGAACCTTGGGTTGTACCGTCATCTTGCCACGCTCGTTCGTGGCTGTAGCTGGATGATGCTGGCTCGGTTACAGCGTAGCGAAATTTCTGCAATGTCAACAGTTCGTGTTTATGTACAAGAAACAAAGGGATGTGTAAGATCAGGGACGGCTCCAGGAATTTATTTGGGGGGCGAGGGTGGTAGATAGGGTTTTATTAATGGGAGATTTGGGGGTTGCGATACTTTTACATATGATTTGAAGGCGATTATCGAACTTTCTTCAATATTCAACTTTGCAAAAATTAAAATTTCAAAGGAGAGGTCAAAAAATGCTATCCCAAACTGTTCTGTGTTTGTATGCATGGAGAGCTTGAGAAATCCTATATAGAAATACAATGCATCCAGTGTGGAAATATAATGTACTCTAAAATATCCAATCCTATGTACAATATTTCCTAATATGGAGAACGTGGAAGATAACAAGCACCGAATTTCGGTAGAGAAGAGTGGGCTCAATAGGAGCGTGAGTCAAAAGTAACAAAACTGTCATATAGTAAATATAAATATTTGGGTTGCGAAAATCAAAGTTATAATGAATAACTCAAATTATCTGTGCAACAAGTGCACAGATTACCTGACAAATATTTAAAAACTGATTTTGCTGGTGTCCTGGGAAGAAATAGTTCACTCTGTGCTTACTATATGTACCCCAAAAATTTTCCTACGCAAAGCGTAATTTAAGGAGTATAGTAATTTAAATCTTAGATACTGGATCTCTAATAAACGTATACTACGAAAGCTCTTCAAACAATAAGCGATATGGAACAGTGCGCGGCATGTGTGTTTCGTTGAAGTTGGAAGACTCGTGTCGTACTTCTTCTACTTGCACTCTTAAGGCCCCGGTATAGTCTACCCTGCTCCTCTTATGGGCGGATAACATGGGGATATTTTCAGGCGGTTTTGCGTTTATTATAAGATATTTTTTAAAAAGCTTTTAACAGTAATGTTTTTGTGAACGATGCGCACTACGCATCGAGCCACTTTTTTGAAAAAGCGTTTTGATTTTTTTATAAGTGAAGGAAAATTTCAACTTCCTTAAAAATTGCAGTTTAAAAAATCTGGCTCGAAGAATAGTGGAGGATTTTCTTAAGTGAATTTTAGTGAAAAAATTTTTAAAATCGGATACATAGTTTTTAAAAAATCGCCTGAAAATATAGTAAAATTTTGGCATCCGAGACCTGCTGCCGCACTTTTGCGGTGAGCGAAAAATGAAGTCAAAGTCAGTACAGGCAAACGGCGGGGAAGGAAATTGGTGAAAGGCCTTGACAAAAGCGAGCCTTGATATCGCCACAGGCACGCCTCTAACAAACAGAATATT
>JAHZNP010001233.1:0-23337 GCA_020615345.1 Triops cancriformis
AGCCACTTTGTTCAGGACTGCCGCATCTCCAAAAGCATCGTGCGTTTAGAAAGCTCCAGGTGTGAAAAAAGCTTAGCACGTTATTTGATCATTACGTATATCATTCGATTTTGGGTTGTTGTGGTTATTTCTTTCCTTCTTCTTTTTCACCAGGATGGCTGACAGCCACTATATGGAAAGCCAACCTAACGAGGTATTGCGCCAGCGGAGCGCATGGCATCAGTTCTTGCGACGGGGTGCCAAACGAACGGCGTTGAAAGCGACAGCGTTAGAAGATCCCGGCGCTCATGCCAGTCCCCCGAATGCCCTGTGAACGGGCATTGGTCCCACCCCCTTTTTTTAAGGTTGTTTTTTTTCTGTGTTTCTTTTTTTTCATGGATCCTGTTCACCAACGTAGATAATACGATATGTTTTTCGGTCTGGGTGGCTATTCAGAAATGTCCAATGCCGCAGGATCTTGTTTTGGTAAGAAGGCACATGGGAATGAGATTGGGTGGGTGGTTTCAATACCCAATACATGGTACCCTGGCCCAGTTTGGCCGCCAAACGAACGGTGGCGAAGGCCGAAAGGTGTAGAAGATCCCGGCGCTCATGCAAGTCCCCCGAATGCCCTTTCGCCTGCGACAGAAGAGTGAACGGGCACTGGTCCCACCCCCTTATGTTTTTCTATGCTTTTCTTGGGGGGTGGGGGGGCTGTGTATCTTTCTTTTTTTTCATGATTCCTGTTCACCAACGTAGATAATACGATATGTTTTTCGTCTGGGTGGCTATTCATAAATGTTCCATGCCACAAGCTCTTGTCTGGCTAACAAGTGACATGGGAATGAGATTTTTGGGGTGTTTAAATCCCCAATACATGGTACCCTGGCCCAATTTGCATGCCTTAATTCCATCGGTGTACGTTTTTTGAGCCAAAACGCCCGTGTCTATTATCTCTATAGTACTTGGGTAGCTAGGGCGTCAAATTCGCTTACACCCATTCCCCTGTCAGACAGTAGGCTAGATGAGACCTGTGCGCTCACCCCACCCCCTCTTCAGAGGCCACTATTTGGACCATTGCTGTATTCATCTTATTAATCAAGTAGCCCTGATTGAATCCATTTCTGACAGAATGGAATCCCTGAAGTAATGGGGCTGATGTGAGACGTGAGCGGATAAGAGGGAGTCAAGTGAAACCCAAGCATGGACCCATTCTTATCCGATGTGTTAATATTCGTAGAAACACAAGGTCTGCACGGTTTAACACTACGGCAACTGTTTGATTTATTTCTTTGAACTTTCATGTTTACAATACAAAAATACTAGATAGCACAATACAACAACTATAAAATTACAATATAAAAAAGGCACAAGAGGTACCTACGTGACTCTTCATAACTTCGTTGATTTTCTTAGCCGGCCTGAGCACTTGTTTCTAACGATCTTGTCACGAAAGCTCTTTTGTGCTCAGTTTTTAGTGTATTCCATGATTACAAGTTGAAAAATTTCATAGCCAGTCACCCGAAATGTTTCCTTCATGATTGCGATCAAAGCCGTTTCGCCCCTTCATGAATGTGAATGACCTCGAGAGTGTCAATTAGACCTCTGTGATTTTTCGAGTCCTTTTATGGGCGGGGGCTCATTACCATACCCATGTTAAAGGCTAATTCACTTTGTTTCAATTTTCAAGAAATACTGTGTTCTAGATGTCAACAGAGAATGTATTTCTCGAGGCGGGCCTACTCCCACGTCGAGGTGGTCCCCCTTACGGTGGCGCCCTGTAGTGGTACATGAGCCCACATCTCCCCCTTTTCCGAGGTACATAAGATTGGGATCAAACTGGGTTATGAAGGGTTACAAATCTTAAATCAGATCACGAATCAAATATTCAGATCACAAATCAAATAACCAGTTCACAAATCAAATATATTTTTCTTCTTACACTTTCTTCCCATTCTCGTAACGTATCTTCCATCCACTACTCCTCCTTGGCTTTCTTTCGCCCTCCGTGCTTTTGGGCACTCTGGTGGACTTGTTCGGGAGGCGCTTCTGAAGCAGTCTTGAGCATCTTGAGGTGAACCCTGTTTCGTCGGGCGATTGCTCCATTAGACAACTTGACCTCGTAGGATCTGGGTCCAACTTGTTTAAGGACAATACCCTCATCTTTCCAAAGTTTAGTTTGGTGGTTGTGGACCAATACTTTCCTGCCGGACGTAAGGGGGAGCAGTTTCTTCGCCGTCTTATTATACTGCCTCTCTACGTTACTCTTAGAATGTGTTCCCACTACCAACTTCAACCTTGGTGTTGTGCTGACTGAGCACGTGCTCAGCTAACATGCGTTCCCATTGTTACGTGAATTAAGTAATCGTGTTCTGATTAATATCGATACAAGTGACTGATCGATACGTAAATCGTTTGTTCGAACGTAATATTACACAAGGGATAGATTAAAAAACAACATAACAAATAACCATTTTGCTGAAAAACTGAAGAAAAATAAGTGGCATTGAATACAATCTGTCATGGACCCAAGATTTGTGTTCCTTCATTTTTTTAAACTGCTACTGGACTCACTAACGACTCGCCGTAATAATAAACAGTACATAATACTATTTCGTCCAAACTAATAGTTGTAAATAGATGGACCGCCGCGTCTTCCGGTATTGTTGAATCTGCCGTTTGGGTCAATTGGATAATAAGGAAACGGATATTTAGCTGGCTATGCTTAATGCCATTACAATCCGTCGCAAACGCATACTTTTAGTTGTCCAATTGATTCGGGAGATTCTGCCACTGAAAGCTGCCCGTCGATCGCTCTGGAAATTTCCGCGATCGGACGCTTTTTGGACTAACATATTGAACTGCGTTTGGACCAATAAGCATTGGAAGGAGAACTTGCGTGTAACTCGTCCAACATTTCAGTATATTTGCAATCTCTTAAGGAAAAAGCTTTCGAAGAAGACAACGCGCTTTCGAGAACCAGTCACCTGCGAGAAACGAGTTGCCATAACGTTATGGCGTCTTGGTACTAATATTGAATTTCGGACTCTCGGATCACTGTTTGGTATAGCAAGGAACACTGCGTGTAAAGCTTTCCACGAAACATGCGATTGTTTGGTTGTACTTTTGGGCAATTCCGTAATTAAGATTCCTGACGGGCAAGATCTTCTAGACAACGTTGCAAATTTCCAACGCAAGAAAATGCATCAATGCGTTGGCGCCATAGATGGTACACATATACCGATCTTGGCTCCAACTGAATACGCAAGTGATTACTATTGCGCACGTAAAGGATGTCATACCGTTGTCCTACAGGCCGTTGTGGACTTCCACGGAAGATTTATAAATATTAACGTTGGCTGGCCTGGTTCGGTCCACGATGCAAGAATTTTTGCCAATAGCGAACTTTACCGTCTTGGCCAGCAAAGAGTATTGTTTCCAAACACCACAAAAAGGATTAGTGGTAAAAATGTTCCTTTTTACATAGTTGGCGACGCAGCCTACCCGCTCCTGTCTTGGCTAACAAAGCCATATCCTACACATGGTATTACTGCCGAACAGGAGTTGTTCAATAACATCCTCAGTAGTAGCAGAATGGGCGTCGAAAGAGCTTTGGGCAGACTTAAGGGCCACTGGAGGTGCCTTTTGAAAAGGAACGACACGAACGTTCTCAGAATTAATCGTGTCATATATGCTTGCTGCATCCTGCACAATATTTGCGAGGATCAAGGCGACCTCTTTGACTCCTGTTTCAAAATGCCGCCTAGCGATCCTTCACGACGCCCTGAGGTATCAGAGCCTAACTGTGAAACAGTCACCGAGCTACCAGTTGCATTAAGCAACGCCTTGTGCGCAAATATGCAATAAATACACGGAAACATCGAAACGTTATCTTTTTGTCTCTTTGGTAATGGTGTATTGCACTGTAAAATACACAAAGATCATCATTTACCTTGTACACGTGTTTTGTTTCTCTCGCTACATGAATTGTCTACAAACTTCGCCATTAGATCCAACATTTTGTTTTTTCTTTCCTCATCTTTCTTGCGCAAATCCTCTTCTCTTGCAAAGCGTTCTTCTTCCCTTTGACGACGTTCTTCTTCCCGCCGAAAACGTTCTTCTTCCCTCTGACAACGTTCTTCTTTCACGCGCCACGCTTCTTCCGTTTCTTTCCTTTCTTTCAAGGTTTGGAGAATTTGCCGTTGTTGTTCCAAAAATTCGGCATCACGCTCCATGAAAGTCTGGAGTACTTTTTCTAAACTTTTAGTTTCCTCAAGATTCTTCCGCTTTCTTGAAGGGGTTGGTGTCTCACGACGACTTGAAACCTCGCTCTGAACCTCTATAACGATTTATATTAACTTTTCTAGGAAAACAAGTACTGATTACCATCTGTATCGCTCGTAAGAGCTACACAAACTTCAATAAAATCTCCACGGGCGTAACGCATGAGGGCATGGGAAGAACTGGTGTCACTGAGTCTAGAATCTCAATTGGATTGGAAGATGTGCGTTTTCCCAAGATGTTATTATCCATATCCAAGTCCATATCACCTGCCTCGCTCTGGGAAATCGCCTTCAATGAGTCCCGGTACTCCCTCTTCAGGTTCCGCAGCTTCTCCCTTATTTGTTCGAACGAGCGTGAGTAGTTATGCGCCAACATTTGAGTTTCGAGTTCCTTATGTATAGGTTCTTTGCGCGTCATGCCTTCAAACTTGGCCTGAATTTCAGGCTCACCCCAAAGGCTTATGAGCAATCGCGTCTCCTCAATGCCCCAAAAATTTCGCCTTTTTTTCGGTTCAGTCGTATCTGTTGTCAGGGATAAATGTCAGAAGTTTCCCAAAGTTTAAAATAACTTACTTTTACCGTTCTCAGTTAATGCAGAAAGCGTACAGAAGAATGAAAGCAATGTGTTTATTATGTGCGTCTGTTTACAATACACGTAACTCCCTCTCGACGAATTGCGTCACAACATCCCAACACGAAACTGTGAGGTTCAACCCAGAACGAAAAAGAGGTTGAAAGACAGGGTTTTCAACACGGTCTCCAGCACGTGTTCAGCTAGTGGGAACGGTCTGGTTTGTCGACCCGTGTTGGTTTTGCTCTTCAACACGGGTCGAAAATGGTAGTGGGAACACACTCTTAGTTTTAGTGCCATTGGGATTCTTCGATAAGTGCGCGAATGAGGGTAAGAAATCTTGGAGCTTTCTTCTCAAGAGTAACTCAGCTGGTGACTTCCCCATTTTTAGCGGGGTGTTTCTGTAGACCAGTAGACCTTGTTTAAACTCGGTCAGGGACTTAGATTTCTTGAGAATTCCTTTTACGACTTTCACAGCGGCTTCTGCGAGTCCGTTCGACTTCGGGTAGTAGGGACTAGAAGTTACATGGTCAATGTTCCATTCTTTTAGAAAATCCTGAAACTTGTAGCTAGTGAACTGCGTGCCGTTATCGGAGGGAAGTGTGTCTGGGGCTCCATGTTTTGCGAACGCGTCTTCTAATGCATGCATTACTGCCTCCGGTGTAATAGACTTCAGTAAGTACACTTCCGGGTAAAATGAGCAATAATCGGTCAGGATCAAGTAGTTCTTCTTTTCATAATGAAAGATGTCCGTTGCCAATATTTGTCAAGGTCTCTCCGGCTTCTCTGTCGGTATCAACGGCTCTTTCTGGTGGCTATTGGAGAACTTTAAGCAAGTTTCACATCCTCCAATAAGTTGTCGAATTTGATTAGAAATTCTGGGCCAATAATCTGAATCTCGCGCCCTTTTTAAGCACTTCTCTATGCCCTGATGTCCCACGTGGATCTTTTGAAGGACAAAATTGCGTAGGGCCTTAGGAACAAATACTCTTTCGCCTTTTAGGATCAGGTCATTCACGGCTGAAAGTTCTGACTGGGCGTTCCAAAACGGTAACAGGGTTGGGCTCGCGTTCTTCTTTCTGCCCCATCCCTGCAGAATTGCTTTCTTCAATTCTTGGCAGACGGGGTCCTTTTTCGTCTCTTCGACGAACTCCTTCAGCCTGGTAGGCGTGGCCGGGATAGCGGCGTGTATGGCCTCTACGTAAGCCGTGACCTCGTCTCCAAATTCTTCATCAACATTTTCTGCTTCTTTCGTTGTGGCTCTGCTCAACGCATCTGCGAACATCTCTTTCCCAGGAACCCATTTCGCTTCAAACCGAAACTGCATAAGTCGTAGCCGCATCCTCTGAATCCTTGGCGACATTTCACTCAGGTGTTTGGAGTTTAGGATCGATATTAATGGCTTATGATCGGTAAGGACCACAAAATCCGCTCCTAGGACATAGTAGCGGAATTTCTGGCATGCCCAACAGATTGCAAGACACTCTTTCTCAATCTGAGCGTACCGCTGCTCTGTAGGAGTTAACTTTCTTGAGACGAATGCCACTGAGTCGATTGGTTCCATCTGGTTGCAGTTGCACAAGAACAGCTCCCAAACCAAACGAACTGCTGTCTGCTATGACAGTGGTAGGGTATGTCGGATTGTAGAATCCCAACACCCTATCGGACTGTATTTCCCGTTTGGCGTCTTCGAAGGACTACCTCTGGGGTTCATCCCATACCCACTGGTTTCTTGCTGCTAGTAGGGGCGTTAGAGGTTTCTCCGCTTATGCTAAGCGTGGTGAAAATTTGGACATTTGGTGTGTCATCCCCAGGAATCTGCGTAGCTCTGACACATCCTTGGGCTCCGGGTAGCTGGTAATGGCTGCGACCTTTTCAGGATCTGCCTTCACTCCGTCTCTAGTAACCACGTGTCCCAAAAACTGGACCTGGTTTACGCGGAACTGACATTTCTTCAGGTTCAGCGTGACGTGGCAATCTTCTAGGCGCTGCAGAACCCTTCTCAGCCGCTCCTCGTGTGTCTTCTCGTCTCCGTCGATTAAAATGTCGTCCATTTGACACACTACCCCCTCCAATTCCACTAGGATTTTGGACATTCTCTTCTGGAAATGCTCAGGTGCGCTGCTAATTCCGTACGGTAGCCGGTTACATTGAAAACGGCCTATCGGAGTTATAAAAGTACATAGGTTCCTCGAGGCCTTTTCCAACGGAATCTGCCAAAACCCACAGTTGGCGTCTAATTTGGCAAAAACAGTGCAACCTGAGAGTTTCGCCAGGGACTCTTCCGTTGTTGGCATCGTGTACCTTTCCCGTACTATACTTTCATTGAGCTTCTTTAGAATGCATAGCCGGACTGAACCGTCTGGTTTCGGCTCAGGGACACATGGGGCGCACCCCTCAGTCGGTTCGTCAAGTTTGGAAATAACGCCCATGTTCTCCATCCTTTGCAGCTCGGCAATCGTCGGTTTCAATAGCGGAGCTGAGATTCTCCTCGGAGTATCAAGACAGTAGGGCTGTGCGCCGGGCTTCAGCTTGATGGCGTGCTCTTCTTTCCAGTTCCCTAGTCCGGTGATAAGCTTGGGGTGCTCCGAAACGACATCATCATCTAAACAGACTGTGTCCACTTGCAGTTTAACGATGTCGAGCTTCTCGATTGCCGGACGTCCGACCAGGGGTTGCTTCAGCTGTTGAACTACGTAGAATTGTTCCTGCGAGCTGTCCTTCCCATTTGAAAGCTCTGCCACCAGGACACCTCGCACCTTCAGCTCTTGTTGAGCGGGACAGTAGAGCCTCTTCTTTGCTGGCTGTAGTTTCGGCATACCTAGCTCTTTCCAAATCTTCTCTGGGATTGCCTTGACGTCCGCCCCTGTGTCGATCTTGAACTGGGTTTTCGTGCCATCTACCCCCAGCTGAATTATCCAACGTTGGTCCTTCGACGTGGAGATATTATTCAGGAACAGGGAACAACATTCCTCTTCCTCTTTTTCTGATTCGTGGTCACCATTGACCTCGTGGACTTTTCCGCGTTTGCAGAACTTGCTTCCTGCGAAGTGATTATTCTTCCCGCAACTTTTACAGCGTTTGCCAAATGCTGGACAGGACTCTCTTCCTCTCTCATGCTGCCTACCGCAGTAGTCGCATTTGTCTTGGGTTTTGCGTTGCTTGTGGCCTATTCCAGCCTTAATACGCTCTAACTTCTGTCCGTGCTGTTCGACGCTTTTACTTATTTCGTCAGCTTGAGATTTCGACGATTCTTGTGCTCTTGCGAGGTCACAAGCTTTCTTGAAAGACAATTCGCTTTTCTCAAGGAGGCGCTGCCTGGTTTGTTTACTTAGAACTCCAGCAACCACTCTATCCCTCAGGACAGACTCCTCACAACTGCTACAAAAGTTGCAGTATTTGACCTTCGATTTTAGGTCAGTTATAAAGTCGTCGATAGTCTCTCCTGGGCGCTGACATCTACGGTTAAACGTGTAGCGTTCGTATGCTTCGTTGAGGTTACCTTTGACGAAACCGGTTAGCGCATCCACGATGTCTTCTGCCGACGCATCAGCTTCCAATTTCAGCCCGTTGTAGGACTTTAATACATTGTCGCTGAAGCACGAACGTAATACTGCTTTCCGAAAAGCTTCTGGCTGTGCTTCAAGGTCAGCCAAGATCGTGTAGTCAGACCATTTTTGCTTCCATAGCGTGAATGCCTATAACCTTTGGTCTGCTTGCAATTCCAATTTTGGGGGCTTTATACCCGGAACGTGGAGATTGCCTTGTCTCTGGCTGTTGGAACGCGTTGCCTGGGCAATTTTCTTAACCGATGACCACTTTTTGAGACTCGATGCCCTAGATATTTGCGGAAAATCACTGTGTTTTCTTTATGCAGGCTGCGCCATGTTCTAGATGTCAACAGAGAATGTATTTCTCGAGGCGGGCCCACTCCCACGTCGAGGTGGTCTCCCTTACGGTGGCGCCCTGTAGTGGTACATGAGCCCACATACTGCAACCAAAGTTGAATGCAATCGGGATTGACTTTATTTTACGTCATAATTTGTAGAATTGCATCCGTTAAATCGACTAGAAAATAGCCAGCGGTGGTGCCGCAGAATTTTCATTTTCAAGTGAAGTGATTTATTTAAACTCAAGCTATTTCAACACTTTTACCCATTTTGGTTGAGTTTGTGTTTGTTTTTTATCCCGGTGGTTGGCTACCTGAAAAGAAAAAACTGGCAACCATGACCACGCGCCCACGGACGCCATACCTGTGGGGAGCGGGACGTACGCTGGATCCTAGTTCTTTTTCGCTTCTTTTCCAGAGAGGTGGGTGGTGAATATTGGTGTGTGTGTGTGTCTGTGTGTGTGCGCGCGTTCCTGGATCTTGAACCGTCATTTCTCCTTTTCAGCCTATCTCACCACACATGTCCTTTTTCTGTAGTAATTTCTGAATTCCATGGTGCCGCCAGCAAGTTGAAAAACATGTGCTCCTCCCATCTGCCACCGATGGCGACCGGCAATAGCTTTCAGTTGGCCTCAGTGCGTGCTCCATTTGCTTTTACATGGTCCCCGATGGATCCGGACGTGGAAGCCGCCAATAATTTTCGGCCTCAACGAGCCTTTCTGGAGCAGTGTATTGTAGTGAGTCTCACCTCTCTAGGAATTGGTTTGCTTTCTGAATCCGGATGTACTGGTTCTTGGTTGGTGGCGTTTTTTTTATTTTTATAGAAATCCTTTGGGCTATTTTTCCCCAAACTACTCAGTAGTTCCTGCAACATTCTCGACAATTAAGTTTAGCATTGTACTATCTAGTGGCCATCCTCGAGTTTTTCTGTAAACCTTTTTTTAAATCCAATTTCCAATTTTGGGAGAAGGGCATTTTGTACCTAGACGATAACCAAGGCACCGTTTGCTTTTTCATAAGCGAAAAGAAAATTCAATTCGTCACTTAGTCTGTGATTTATCCCCTACATAGATGTTTTTTCGAATTCCTCGGTGACTAGCCCCAAAACTAAATGTCGGTTTTGAATTCCCTTTCGTGAAAAAGAATACTTTGAATGGGCTCTAATGAATCTTGTGTCCGAACGTTTCAAATTGATTTGCTTTTTACCCATTTCCGAAGAACACTGAACGGCAGTCTCGACTATGTGCACTAGGTATGATTATGCCCAACTTGACTGTGGAGATTTTCGAATGAAACACTGTGTGTTTGGGCCAAATCGCTGAGTTCGTTGACACACTGGCTAAGAATGTGAACCTGGGTCAGTTTCACTTGCCTCCCTCTTACCCCTCTTTTCTCGATTCGGTTCACTCTATATCGTAATTGAAAACTTGAGGGTTGACATTTTTCATGAAGTAACGAGTAGTTTGGGCGAAATCGCTGACTCCGTTATCAAGTGATTCCCCTATACCAAGAATAGGTGCACCGTGGCCGTGTGAACCGGCCATAACGGTAAGCAGAGAGAAACATTAGGGAGAAATAATGGATTGCGTACTTGAAGCGTATAAATATATATAGTGAAAAAACAAACAAAAAAAGGACTATCTGCTTTCGTTTCCATAGGTGTAAAATAGGACTTTATGTCACTTTTTCGTATCATAGTTAAAATATCGAGTAAATCAGTAAGCTGACCCGATAATGGGGTAGGGAACTTTGGGGCAGGGCGAAATCGGCTGTTAACTGGGGGTTTCAAATTTGGAACCGAACTTGCTTTGACCACAATTTGGCAAGAGTAAGAAAAACTCGTGTGTGTATGGTTTCGCCGTGCTTTGTGCCAGAAAGGAGGGGGAATAAGAAGAGGGAAAGAAGGGAAGAAAAAAACAACTTCTGAAACGTTACATGTAGGGGCGCAACGCAGAAAGAACGTCTACAGTTGGGCCAACTGGCCTTCCCTCACGCTGATTTTTGTACATAAGGCAGGGTTAAACATGGAAAAACTGTTTTGTAGAGCTTTAAACGTCTCAACAAGCGCCCAATACATGTTGGTGTAAATTTTCTCTCGTGATACACGCTAAGACAACCTCAATTTCCATGTAGGAAACATTTCGGGTGGGGTGGTCCACCCCACCAACCCCCCAACCGAAATACACCATTTTTTTATGCCTGTTTTTTTTTGGGGGGGGGGGGTTATACTTGCATTTTTGAAATAGATTTGTTTCCTTTAGGCAAACGGGGGGGGGGGGGGTCAGGGCCTGGGAGAACCGTGGGGATTTCGCGATTCCCTTAGGGCTGGACCAGGCTATCGAATATTATCCCGTGCACATGGCAGTGTATTCCTCCCGCTTCATAACCGACGCGCTCGTCCGTTGTCGTTCACCGAATTTGTTCAACTATAGGTGAGTTCAGAGTTTCACATTTGGGTTTGTGCTCTACTACTAACCCCACCCCACCCAGAGGTTCTAAAAGATGCATTGTTCTTGTAGTTTGACTCTTTTGTTTGCTCAGCGGCCCTGTTGCTCTGACCCGGACCCGAACGTCATAATGTCCAGGGCCCAGACGTGGCCATGCTCCCACTCGTCGTGCCCTATGATTGAGTGGCAACCCACTTGTCCCCGGAATCTCTTTAAAATCGAGCCATCGGAAGCCATGTCTTTTTTACCGCCCCCCTGACTGTCGCGCAGGACCACGTAGAAATGTTTTGGTTGGAGGACGATATCCAGATTCTCGTCAACCATATCGAGGTAAAAGGGAACGAAATAGTCGATAAGCCTCGAGTTGGGAGACCCCTCTACAAATTCGTCTGTTGGCGCTGACTTTCAGGCTGCTGGCGGCGTGGTAGCTCCGTGCCCGGGCCTCTACACCATATGCTTGGGCTTCATGGGTCATCTCCGCAGGTACCAACCGCACCTGGAGCTTTTCCAGGCCGCGTATGTGGACGCTTGCCTGCACCGTGGCCAAGTCTTGCCCTTGGAAGATTACCGGTAAACCAACCCTTAACCACCCATCCCACCCTCCTAATCACGAAAATCATGTTTCATCATTATGGACTTTCAAATTTTTTTATGATTATTTTGGGTTTCTTAAATTTTTCGGTGTGCTGTGTTGGGGATGATTGGATGGCCCTGCTAGCTAAAGCCCGACGCTCTACCAGGACAGCCGTCCCAACGACGTCCTGTGCCCGCGAAACAAGTGGAACGAATTTGACTTATTACAAAAGTCAGGACGTTCCGGGAGCGGCGGCGGAAAGGAGAGTGCTCGTGTCAATGGGCTTCTCAAAAATGGGGTAGCCGTCTGACCCCAAGGAAATTTTTCTTTTGAATCTATGGATTGTTTGTGTGAGTGTCATCTCCACTGTTTTCGGGGAACCCTATTTATAGCGTAGCTCGGTTTTTCGCTAATTGACACCCTAGAGGCTCTTTTTGTACCCAAACTCCATAATGGTAGCTTTTCCCTACCAATGTTAGATGTGAAGCTTACACATAAACTCGGGGTAGCAGCACGCAATATCGGCAATCGAGAGAACCCAAAATAGGTAGCGTTGAGCGAAAATCGTAACTACAGAGAACCAAAAATGGGTCTATGGCGCTAACAAAAATGGGACAGTAAACATCCGCAATCTGGCGCATGAGACCCAAAATAGGGGGTCTTCATAAGGTCCTAATAACCCTAATAAGGTAATGCCATTTGCCACGATTCGATAGAGATTGTCACGCAGCCTTTACTTTATATTTGGTATGATCCGAAATTAAACAGCATGCGACACACGGTGGAGTCAAAGCTGATGATAACTCCCCACCGGCTAGTCCAATTATGATGCATTTAGTGTCAACCCATTATTGAAAAATCTTGAGTGTGTTGTCTATTTTATTCCTCAAATGGTCTGTCCAATTATGCCAAGGTAACCGCAAAGTTTTCACAAAAATGAATCATCTTCGACATTGAATAGGCTATTTTCCGTTATTTTATTCTTTTAGTTGCCTTTCTTTCTCAACGTCATTTGAATTTCGACACATTCTTTAGCGAAAATTATATAATAATAATAGCAGACTTTTGTAAGTCTTCCTGATGTTGTTTTCCTGACAGAATGAAGTAAATAATGAAGTTATGCAATAGCGTTTGCAGATTGTGGTTTCTTGTGTCATTAAAGATTTATTTTTTTGTTTATTTGCGGTAAAAAACACGCTGTTTGAAGATCTTACCTTTTGAAAAATAGCACTCAACGAAAAATTACCTCGTTGCATGTATGTTATATTTACATGTGTGAGCTTGAATTATTTTATAGTAGACACGTGTTATATAGTGAAACCTATAAAACTGAAGACGAGCTAGGCGAAAAAAGTTTGCCGCTGTAACTCGAAACTGTAAAGCGTTGTCGAAAACCTAATTCACTTGACCTTGTTATTCATGAAGTAATTAATTCTACCACTTTCACTTTGTAAAATCCAGTAGAGGAATTTATTTTCAATGTCAATCTATTATTTACACAATACAACCATGGTTAGTGAATAGTATAAATTAAAAAGCGAACTTCAGTTGCTATCACTGTTTTACTCACCTATACCGCGTAAAAACCCTGGTTTATTGAAGCTGACCGCATTAAAAAACGGTAAGTGAAACTAGTCACGTTTTTTACAATTATTGTGTATTGATTTCTTATTTTTACAGAAATGGAAAGAAGCGTAGATTCGTTACTAAACGACATCGTTCACCATGCCAGACTTGTGCAGATGTACCTTTGTTCACCTAACGGAACTTCTGGACCCAGCTACGAACCCACACCTTACCGTGTTGTGTCGCATTAGCGGCCAATACCGTTCCGTGCACGTGATTTTACGTCCAGGCGAGGATCTTTCCGGCGACACATCGGTGATCCAGTGAATCCGGAGGGGGTTGCCGATGAACGACCGCTGATGGGACAGTACGCGCTTACCCCTAATTCCTTTTCGAGAGGTCAACGCCGCCATGAGAGGGAAAGGGCAAGCAATGTGCAAATTAATAACGTATTGCGTGACGTCGCACATATTAACCGGTCAGGAATACAGCTACCGGAACAATTACAGAATTCTCCTGTTCTGAGAGAATTTGTACGTAATGCACCGTCAGGTATTCTCGAAAGACGGGAAGAAACTAAATTAAATTATGAAGAGATGGTTGACGCAGACGAACTACTTAGTCCATGAAATTCATTGTTGTTGTTGGTGCACTGTGGTTGCTGTTTTTATTCATTTTTTTTAATTGTAATAATGTTGTGTACATGTAAAACTGTTTCCTAATGCACTTGATTGGACTTCGGATTTCCATATAAATACTTTTAAAATAGGATAAAAAATCACATTGTGTTTATTTTGGTTGAGAAAAGTTATCATAAATTTTTATATCTGAAATATAAGAATATGATGGAAGAAATACTTCACTAGATTGAACGTAGTAGAAAATATACATGTGAACAATAAAATATCTCGCTTTCTAATTGGAATGAACACTAAATAACAATGCAATGTTATTTTCTTTGACAGTAATTGGTAAACAAAATTGAACACGTTTTCTGATAAGCGTGCGAATTCTTATTAAATGGTTACAAGACAGCTATAGGAGGAAGCTACAGCAGCATTTGCATTTGTCATATTAAAAGTTTTAGAAATTACAATTCGTTTAACATGCCTTTCGAACTAGTATGTGATACTTATTTTTTTAACATCATAATACTTAATTTGTGAAATATTCTGAAGTGGAATGTGTAATAGTAAGAATAATAACACCTGAACTGGTGAAAAACTATCTAGTGGGCGTCACCAGAAAACTTTCCATAATAGATCTTTCAAGTTTGGCGCTGACAGCACATGTTGTCCTCTCCTGAAAAGTCTTATAACAAACGCAAATGGGCGGTGCCAAGTGACGAAAAAACAATAACAAAGAATAGCGCCATCTATTATCGGAAACGATCGTAAAAAACACTTGACCGGGGCCTTAACGCTCTGGCTTTATTCGCCGAAAAGATTAAAGAAATTAATAACAACTAAGCCCATGCAAGTAAAACATCTAAACATCAGTGACTTCTCGGATGAGGTGATTTCTCGGATCCCTATTGGTGACCTGTTTTTTTAGTTTTATCTCAGTAACTGTGAAATGTAACACATAATGTTATTAAAGCAACCGGAAACGGGCGTTAGCCTACGTCGGCAATAAAAAAAGCATACTAAAACGATATGCGCAATGCACGCAATAGAGACCTGATACCTTGAGAAGCTTTTAACTACGAAAAACTATATTCTTATAAGAATATTTATTAAGGCTATTCTTGATCATAAATCGGTAAAATAAGAATCATTTGTATATTTGTTATATGTCCGGAATGTTTTTCGCCCACTTTTGTTGCGTCGCTCGAAACTTCTTACTGATACGTTCGATTCGTTTTCATTGGGAATTACCGCCCTTAAAATTCGCTGTCATTCCTCGAGCTTCAATGTATCTTAGATACTAGCGCACGTTGGTCTATGCGTATTGAAAAAATGAAGTTTCTCAAGAAGCCGGGATCGTAATTCAATAGTTACAAAATATGAGTTAGCGTGCCGTCGGGTAGCCTACGCCTGTCTCTGTAACTTAGCCGGACTAACTGTGCTAGATTCGGCTTATGACAATTCCATAAGTCGGGCTGTCCCACTTTCTTTTCCCCTTGTGTAACATACTCACAGGGACAGGCCTTTTGCAAATCTAGCTTCAATTACAATAACACCTTTACTCGTGGAAAGTTGAATGTCAATTTGAAGTCTCAGTTTAAGTAAATCAGGGCGTATTTATATGTAACGTTTGTGGCTTCTTTTTGACATATTAAGGTTTATTTTCATCGGAGTTATCAGTACTACTGGAACGCTGATGCAATAAGATGTAGGACAAAACCTCAGTCTTTCTGCTGCCATCGTATAGACGAGAAAACAAGGAGAAAGATTTGAATGTCAGATTTCGTATTCTTAAATATCGTCGTTATTATTTCGCCCTTGAGATAAAGAAACATATATCAGGGAACTACATTTTTTGCTCTGTTTTAGAAGACAAAGTTGCTTTTCGGTCTCTATTGCCCTTTAAGATCTGCTTGTCCATATCAAGGCAAGTTTTCTAATGCATGCTCTTGTAATGGTGAGTACGGGGACGTGTACGAAAAGAGTGTACTTACGTTTTCAAGCACGCGGTCTACTGTAGGTGGGGATGGAAAGTGTACCACACTTGTTCTTGCTTAAAACTGCTTGATGTATTGTTCGTCGACACGGACAGATCACACTCACATTCGTTAAGGTAAAATCCCACTGGCCCCGCTCTATGCCACGACCGAACTTATATGCAAGTCGGTTGCGGCATAACAGGCTTGTAAAACGGGAACGGAAACCGTTGTTTACCAAAAGGAAGAGATTCCCGTTTGGCACAACAGAGTCATAAACGTTTAAGTGTTACATAGGGTTACCCGGGGACAAAGCATAAGGTCACGTTACATCACTCCCCCCCTTTGAAAAAAATGACGCGTCCTCGCGTGAAGTGTTTAATTCGTGTTCTTTAGCAGGCTGGCCATATGGGAGTGGTCCGCTTCCGTCGTGGTTGTTGGCTGGGTGGCTGAAGACGGCTTTGAACTGGTAACGGCTTCCATAGGGATGTTGTCGCTGCGAACCCTTTGGTAGTTCCGGGCGTGGGCGCAACACGTCAGTGGACCATATTTAAGGCGCCTAAGGGCGAGAAAAACGATACCTACTACGTGCAAGGCGGAGGCTAGTATTCCGAATAGGCCAGCTCGTAGTCCGTACGACCAGGTGACCGCGAAGTTCCATCTGTCCCTTGATTTCACATCGACAACAGCGTTTAGGACATGGCGGTGTCCGGACTCCTGGATGCTGGACATGAAATCTGCTAGAATGTTCAGGTTCTCGTGGGGCAAGGGTTCTGGTCGGAGGAAGTCATTCAATGGGTCGGTCAGCGCCGCTTCGGAGATGAACCGAAAAGAATCATTCCATTTGATAGTGGGTAACGTGAAATCGGCATCGAGGGGTTTCCAGGCATCTTTAGTGTAGCGGAAAGCTCTGCCGTTAAAGTTGGCCGTATTGCGCGTCCAGTAGCAATCACGGAAGGGGTAGAAGGACCAACCGTCCTTCGCGATGGTGAAGTTGTTATACTTTGGTTGGTACCCGCACTTAGTTTGGATTGCGTCGAAGTTTATGTGTAGTGTTTCACACTGCGTTACGATCGCCATGGACCCCACCATAGAGACCTTCTTTTTAGGTTTAGCGCTTTGGCGGCGAGGAGCCCAGAAAATTCCGTAGTCAGCATGAGGTAGTTCTTTAGAAGCCTCTTGTGGGCACAATCGAGCAGGTGGAGTTCCGACGCCAGAGTTTTGTCCCGTGTTACAGAGTCGTCCTCAATGAATTAAAAGTGAGCCGCTAGCGTCCCTCCGATGTCCGAAAACCGTCGGTAGTTCGTGGTGCTCGGGGATGTCCGAGGGCTATGTGACGCGTTCAAAACGATGAAGAGGCTTTCGGAATTTAGGATTGGATACGCCGTCACCCCACATACTACCAGACTGCTGGCGTTAACCATGTATTCCAGGTGCTCTTTAGGATCCCGCACACGGGTTTGGTTGGATTGTTCGTCGCGTAGGAGTAAGCCTGGCGCTGGCGCGTGGACAAAATCGTAACGGCAGGGTTCGTGAACGGGGTCGTTTCGCCAAACGATTGTAATTTTATTTATTACGGCGATCTCATCGCTTGGTACCGCGTTGAGTGAACCGAACGGGGAACGGATTGGGCAGTCGATACAATCTGCCGTCAGACAGACTTCCTCAATTAGGCAACCTTTTGACGAATATAACTGCTCGGTCATCCATTTTCCGCTACCCTCGGGTTCTTCGTCGAACGTCCAAGACGTTTTACTGCGGCTGGACATTTTGTTCCCGTGACAAGATAGGGTCTTTATGGCGTGCCAACAGTCGTCAGAGGAGACATCTAGTCTGGTGTTTGTTACTACCGTGTCCGTACCACCGAAGAAGAAAGAAGAGACTGATTTTTCCCTGTTCCACGCGCTACATGCGTAACCCTTTATGGGGATAATTTTTGCCGGGCAACCAGTAATTGGTAGGTGACGTGTGCGGGAGGTGTTTTAATGGGATCCATGGAACATTGGGTGATGCGTTCGATGTCCAGGACGTGAGTTTTAACTGAGGACGTGCAGTTACATATTGTGACTGGGAATGGGAAGGCGAACAGCATGGGCAGTGTTATAAGGATAATTAGCAAGGACATCCTATTGTGAGAGAGGAAGAAAAAAAATTCAAATGAGTTGTTTTTTTCTCTCTTTTTTTATTTATTATTATTATTTTTTTATTTTTTTTTATTTTATGGATTGAAACGGGTGGGGGCGTATTTTTTTATCTGTCTCGTAAGGTGTAGGTTGGGAGGGGCTTTGGTTCTTGTAGTGGGGAATTGGTAGGCGTAAAAAATGCTGGTCGCGGTTCGTCATGTGCTTGTGCGTTGTCGCGATTCGCAGGGCTGAGCAGGACATCGGCATAAGAGGGACTGTTAGGGCCGTTGGACGGTTTGTTATGGTATGACGTGCTGCTGGTGTGTGCTGGCGGAGGTGGCAGCGGCGGTGCTGTTCGTTTTAGCGTTTTGTTGACCTCCACGCTGGGGTCCCGGGATTCGTCGTATTGGTAATATGTTTTTAAACGGTTCAAGTGTACTGTGTGTTCTTTGCAGGAAGAAGGGTCAACTGTTTTAGCTGTGAAGGCCGACGGCCTTGCAATAACTCGGTACGGACCAGTCCACCTGTGGTCTAATTTCCTAGATAGGCCTGGTTTGGTCGCTGGTTTCGACATATATACCTTGTCCCCAACGCGAAAATGGCTTATTTTAGCTAGCTTGTCGTAATGGCTTTTCTGTTTCTGCTGTGCCGCTGTTAAATGTGCTTTTGCGATTGCCCACGCATTTTGCAGGTTAGTGGTCAATGTTTCTGTGTAGTCATTGTAATGTACTAGTTGTTGTGTTTTAGGTGACAAAATGGAGTCAATCGGTAGGGCTGAATCTCTACCATATAGAAGGTAAAAAGGTGATTCGAGAGTGGACGCCTGTACCGAGGTTCGGTATGCAAGAAGTAGATAAGGTAAGTGTTCGTCCCAGTCCGTATGGGTATCGTTAACGTAGTGCGACACCATATCTTCCAGAGTTCTGTTAAACCTCTCCGTGAGTCCGTCACACTGGGGATGATACGGAGTTGTATTCTGCTTTGTCGTATTTAAGAGCGTACATATTTGTTTAATTAAGTCTGACATAAAATTAGACCCTTGGTCCGACAGGAGGTACCGGGGGGCGCCGTGCCGTGAAACTAGCTCCTCGCAATATACTCTTGCAATTGTTTCGGCTTTCTGGTCCGGAATGGGGAACGCCTCCGGCTACCGGGTCAGGTAGTCTGTGAATACTACAAAATATTTGTTGCCCCGAGGAGTTCCGGGGAGAGGTCCTAGTACGTCTACGGCGATCCTGTCGAATGGTCGCTCTGCCACGGGTATTGGGATGAGTGGTACTCGAGGGGTTATTGGTGGTGATTTTCTTCTATTGCAGGATGGACAGGACCGGATGTACTGTCGTACGTCCTTGTACAGCCCCACCCAATAGTAGCGTGAAACCACCTTACTGTAAGTCTTTTGAATTGCTAGGTGGCCCGCTGTTTTGCGGTCGTCGAAACTGGATAGGATAATATGGCGCAGTGTGTTTGGGACGATGGGCAGGGGAACCATATTTTTGGATCCACGTCCGCTCGGCCGCAGGCGGCAGAGAATAGCTTCCGAATTCAACAGATATTCATATGATTTTGATTTCCAGTGTTGGCTTGGTTTGCTTGCTGATGGTGGTTCGCCAGATAGTAAGTGGATCAGTTCTGCACAAATCGGGTCCTTCTGTTGCTCTTTGATGAAGGATGGCTTCGTTAACGTGTCAATACTGGCGATTGAGGCTATTGGGGTACGTGACATACAGTCTGCATTAACATGCCTTTTACCCAGTCTGTGACTTATCGTGAAGTCGTATTCTTCAAGCCGGAGGGCCCATCGCGACAGTTTGGAGGTATGATCTTTATTTTCCATGAGCCACTTTAAAGGGTTGTGATCGGTAATGACCTCGAAGCGATGTCCATATAGGTAAGCGTGGAAGTGCTTGACCGCAAACAGAACCGCTAAGGCTTCTCTTTCTACGGTGGCGTAGCGTGTTTCCGCTGCGTTAAGCTTGCGGCTAGCGTACGCGTTACGACTTCACGGTTGTCCAGGAATTGAGCAAGCACTGCCCCGACAGCTACATTCGATTCATCGGTAAATAGTGTAAATGGTTTCTTAAAATCCGGACAGGCAAGGATAGGGCGTTTGGTAAGCGCTAGTTTGAGGGTCGAAAAGGCGTGGTCGGTGTATTCATCCCAGTGTAATGTGCTGCATTTGCACGTTAATTTAGTGAGAGGGTTCACGATAATAGCGCAGTTTTTTATGAAACGCCTGTAGTAGTTGGCGAGACCGAGAAACGCACTTACATCCTTCGTACATCGTGGAGTTGGGAAATTGCGGACCGATTCCACGTTTTCGGGATCCGGTTGTATACCGTGTTCCGATACTATATGCCCTAAGTATTTCACTGATGTCTGTCCAAAAGAGCATTTCTTTTGTTTGAGTTTGAGACCGGCTTTGGCGAACAGTCCCAGTACAACGCGAAGATGCTTAATGTGTTCAGGGAATGAGCGAGAAAAGACAATGACGTCGTCGAGGTAGACCATTGCGAAGCTTTTACAGACGGGTAGCAGTAACCGTTGCATTAACCTTTGGAACGTTGCAGGTGCGTTCGTTAATCCGAAAGGTAGGCGCTGGAATTCGTAGTGTCCGTCAAAAGTTGAGAATGCCGTCTTTTCCCTGTCTTCGGGTGCTACTTCCACTTGCCAGTAGCCACTAGCTAAGTCTAATGTGGAGAATATTTTTGAGTGCCCTAAGAGGTCAAGCGTGTCGTCTATACGAGGTAGCGGGTAGACATCTTTTTTGGTGACATTATTAAGCTTCCTAAAATCGACGCAAAATCTTTCCGTTCCATCCTTTTTCTTTACAAGGATGACTGGTGCACTCCAGGGGGAGTTCGAAGGCTGAATAAAATTTTGTTTCAGCATATCTTGAATATGCCGTTCTATGATGTCCCGTTGAGCGACGGGTACTCGGTACGGTCTTTGATTAATTGGTTTTGCGTCGCCTGTGTCGATAGTGTGTTGGACTCACGTGGTTCTACCTAATTCATTATCCCTGGCGAACACATCTCGAAATTCCGAGACGAGTTTTAGGATGTCTCGACGTTGGTGTGGGCGTAAATCCCCGAGCGTTTTATCCTTTGGCAATGCGAAATCAAGTATTGGTGCATCGTGCACGGCTGCTATTGAGATCGTTGCGGCTTCTGAAATGGTTCCCAGTACCTCCCCGCGTTTAACAGTTACCCCATGGTTCCCTTCATTGTAAATGCAGACAGGGATTCTATGTGCAGAGACATTTACTATTGCGTCTTCCGCGTATAGAGGAAATGGGTCTGTCTTTATATCGCCGGGGTGTAGGGAGTGACAGAAATAGCCTGTGGACCGAGGGCATGTCTTTGATACCCCGTATATGACGCGTTTGGACCGCGCTGGTATGTAGACCAGTTGTGAGTTAATCACGGGAAAGCATTGCTCCGTGGTGTCATTCAGTACGTTGAGCGATTTGACAGGTCCTGTCGGTATGCGTACAGACATGGTCGCGCCGTCAATCATCATTTTCATAGTGCGTATGGTATCCATTCCGAGGATACAGTCGTGTGAGAGTTTGTAGGCAACGTAACAGTTTATGTAGGTTGTTTTGCCTGCTAATGTTAGGGGTATGGAGAAGCGGCCATGTGTTGGTATGACTTCCCCGTAACTGAAGTTAGGGTTGTGCGTGACAGGAGCATCCGGGCACGTAGCGCAGGGTCCAGTAGTTGGAATGTTGGGTAATGAAGGACGGTGAGGCCTGTGCCTGTATCGATTAGACACCTAACTGGCGTCTTTCCAATAAAAATTTCACATAGTATTTCACATAGTAACATAAGGTCACGTTACACTCTCATAAGAAAGGGGAAGAAAAGGTACAGTACATTGGTTGTCGGCTTCCAAGAAACAAAGATAGAGAACCAAAAAGAAACGCGAGGAGACGAAGTGGAGTCCAAAGGCCTTCACACCATTCACGTTTATTTTCGTCCCCCGAAAAGGCTTCGTAAGAAAACACTACATCCAGTGGGCTCCTCTTTATCTGTCATGGACAAAAATGGAACCTAGTCCGGCTAAAAAGAAAACCAGTTTAACAGAAAATATTTGAAGTAGCGTTTATAATGTATAAACAAAAATGTGCATTAAGTTACCATTGTATATACTCGTCTTACAGAAATAAATCATTGTATTTAAAAATCAGTATATTTAATTTTTCAAATAATTATTAATTAAATCTGCGATCTTAAATCATGACCATTCAAGGTTAGATCTAATCCAATATATGATCAGGGTCAGGTCTAGATCGCAAATCTGTCTTGCGATCCGATCAGAATCGGAAAGATAATGGGGTCCGTAGCAGAAAGGCCATGTCCGATCGAGATATCGAAAATCTGCTCCTAAAGGCGTCATAAGGAGAGGTGCATCTACGCTCACTAAAGGAAGCAGAATACCTCCAGAGGCTGATTCCTGAATTACATGCAAATTCCCATCCAGAGAATTCAATTCATTCTATGTCATGGTCGGGCGGTCGCAGCACATGCTGGGGAGAAAGGCAGATTCTGATCCTAAAAAAGGCGTCTAATAACGTCTTGCTCCATGCATTTGTTCCGCTTCTAATAGCTCCTCCTTTTCAAAATTTACCTGCTCACGCTTCCTCATACAGGCACACTCCCTCTGTATACTCTGTGGCCCCATCCACAATAAAATGCACCCAAAACATAAAGCCTTTTCCAGCGAGGGAACAGTTGTGCTTGTGCCTTCGCTTTTGTTTACATTGTGTGTCGCTATAACACAATCGAAGCAACTAAGGGTGCATTTTATTGTTAACGGAATTTGGCAGTTCAGTTCAACTCTGGACTCAACTGACATTTTGGCGGGTACTAGGCTGAACTGAACTTCCATTTTAGCGTGAACTGGCCAACTGGATGGCTTGGCG
The DNA here is from genome assembly GCA_020615345.1 of Triops cancriformis. NCBI lineage: Eukaryota > Metazoa > Arthropoda > Branchiopoda > Notostraca > Triopsidae > Triops > Triops cancriformis. Next base: position 22,962 of record JAHZNP010001233.1, read on the forward strand.
CGCAGCTCGAAAACCACCTTCCGTTCTACTGTGCTCAAGGAGCATGGTAGAACCAGGGATGTGCATTTAAACCCCACCGGCGCTCTGTTGAGAACGTGTTTTGGTTATGTTTATGACGACCACGTTTAGTATTGCCTCAGTCTATTTAGATGTTTTGAGACGTGTAGACATAAAGCCTAGGGTGCATTTTATTGTCAACGGAACTGGGCAGTTCAGTTAAACTCTGGACTCAACTGACATTTTGGCGGGCCCTATGCTGAACTGAACTGCCATTTTAGCGTCAACTGGCCAACTGGAGGGCTTGGCGCGCACCTCGAAAACCACCTTCCGTTCTACTGTGCCCAAGGTGCATGGTTGAACTAGGAGAAAGCCCCAC